>JAWLRI010000995.1:7229811-7282298 GCA_034781795.1 Crypturellus tataupa
GTTTCCCCCAAAGGCTCCCGTTTCCCCCAAAGGCTCCCGTTTCCTCCAGAGGCTCCCGTTTCCTCCAGAGGCTCCCGTTTCCCCCAAAGGCTCCCGTTTCCCCCAAAGGTTCCCGTTTCCCCCAAAGGCTCCCGTTTCCTCCAGAGGCTCCCGTTTCCTCCAAAGGCTCCTCTGTAATTACCCTAGGGAGGGCTGGCTGCAGCCCCACGCAGCCTGATAACAGCTCAGCAACCAGCGCATTCCCATTATCATTCCTATTATCATTCCCATTATCGTGCCCGTTATCATTCCCGCTGATCCCTTTTTCCTCTTCGCTCGAAATAGGACACGTTCCAGCCTTGATCTCGGAGACGAGCAAACAGTCTGGCAGATGCCGGCCAGGAATAGCCCGAGCCGGCGGCGGCGCGGGGCCGGCGCGGACTCCGACCCTGCAGACAGCCGCTCGCTGGGCTGTTTATCCACCTTAATCGGGTGCTCCCTGCAGCACTGACGTCTCGGCGCTGTTAATGCCCTGGATTAGCAGCGGCTTCTTGGAAACCGCCAGAATGGGGTGTCCCAGCCTCTGAAAATACCTTGGTAAAATTACTATTTTCAGTCAGTTTGCCCAGTGTGTTTTCCAGTAACCTTAACTAGTATTAAGTGTTTTTGGGGGGTGTTTTTTTGTTTTTTTTTTCCTTTATTTTTAAATATGTGACTGGGAAATCCGACCAGTGGCTCTAAGTATCATAGAATGCCTAAGGTTGGAAGGGACCTCTAGAGGTCATCTACATAAAGAGCTTTGCTGTTTTGCAGTTCAAAAGCCCAAAACTCTGGGCTTGCTCCTTGATATTTTTCCCCTGTGTCTCAAGCAGCCTATTTTAAGCTCCCTGTAGCCAGCACGTGGGAATCTTGTCTTAGGATATATATAAAACACACATGGAGAGCGTGATTTATGTGCAGTCCTATGGCTATTCCTGCTGCGTTTGCGTTTAATGCCGTGGGAGGCATAAATGGGATAACGTAACAGAGATTGGGTGGTGCAGGGAAGCACTCGGTACTCGCGTTGAGCTCAGCTTAGCGGTGTTTTCTCGGCGTCTTAAGCAAGGAGGGAGTGTTGAGCTGGTCGTTACGGTGCAAACTGGCCTAGAGATGTGATCGGTGCATCCGACTCGCAGGGATGCGGGAAGCAGCCCTGGGCAAGGAGCGTTCCCGGGAGCGCTCCGTGCCTTTCCCGGGAGCGCTCCGTGCCGAGCGCTTTCGACACTGTTTGCGGTGCTGGGGTTGCACCCGCGGAAGCAAAGCGGAATCGGAGCTTGTAACGTTCTGGCGCGGAGCAAACGGGCTGCTGCTTTCTGCCCTAGAGACTGGTTTCCTGAAAGGGATGTGCAGCTGTAAACCGATGCTGTTGGTAACCTAGAGGTTACTAATCCTAGGAAAATCCTAGATTTTCCCAGAAATGAAACGACTTTCCTTTTGCAACACCTCCACGAAGTACGGGCATTACCTAGCCAAAAAAACATCCAAACATGAGAAACGACGAGTGGGAGCTGGAACTAAAGATGCCTCTGAAATTCTCCCCTGGCAAAGTCAAGGCCACCGTTGCCTCCTGTTTTCCTATCTCTGTTCTACTGCAGTTTCCTAGTTGAAACTGAAGAAATTATAACTAAGATGCAGTTCAGAATGAAAGGGGATAAACAACTAAAAAATTCACAGCCAACCACAAAAGAAGTTGTCAGGTTTCTCAGCTATTTGATGTGCCAAGATTTAATGTCTCATTTTCTTTCCTGCGAAAGATCCAAGAAGGGGAAATATAGGAGGTTTTTGAATCTTGTTCATGGGCACTAAGACAAATTGGTGAGAGGAAATAATACAGGACAAACCCAATAGCGGTGCAGAGAATATGTGCAAAGGATTTCTATGTAATGCAGTGAAATTCGGGCTAAGGGGTAATCATGCAGGCAGGAGATCTGACAGCATGGCATTATCTTAATCTAAGTAACTTGTCTTCCACGCTGGCACTTGCTCGTCCACGTTAAGCAATCACAGAAAAGTGTGGCTTCTAATATCCATATTTGCACCTGCAGTTTAACCAAATTGTAGTTCATATGGTGGCTTTCTACCTGGAGGAACTTCCAGCAGGCTCTGCAACCCCACAGGAGTAACAGATGGGGTTTTTGTGCCGTTACTTTCTGCAATCCCCAAACACCTTTTCCTGGTGAGATGCAGCCTCCAGGGCTACGTTTGGGTGTCGGAGCAACCTAGGACTCGGACAGCAACGTCGCGGGAGAGCAGGGATACAAGCAGGGAATGCCCTTACGGGCTGCGAGCTCATTTACACTTCTGATTTTGTTGTGTTTATAAGGTGAGAGCCTTTACGATGAGTTCATTTTAGCTTCTTTTTCCCTGGGCTGCTGCAATCTCTTTTTTCAATCTAGTTTAAGACTCCCCTTAATTCCAAACTGCCCATCTACTTCAACCACCACATGGAGCAGCTCCGTTCGCTCCAGAAAAGCCCTGCAAGAGGCTCCTCTCCTAACGTGGGATTATCTGACTGGAGTTTCTCACCTCCAACTACGCGTTAGGATCCTGGGAGGAAGGGGGCTATTGCTTAGCACGTACAAAACTTCCACCAAGCACCCGGAGGAAGGGCTGAACAACCTCCTCGCGATTCCTTAAAGCATTGGGCCTGAGGAGCAAAAGGACTGCAGTTCTGTGCACAAAATAACCTGCCTAGGGCAATATTCCTCCCCAGCTGACAGCCCCGAAGCTGCATGCGCTGCAAACGTCACCGAGTTAAATGAGGATATGGTAAAGATCAAAAGCCACGAGACTTGGGGCCACCTGCCCTTCCGCATGCAAATACAGCACGGCGTCCCGGTAACATGTTGGGATTTAAAAAAGGAACAGTTGGCACATCGGGGGAGCTGAGCAGACAAAGTACAAGTGGAGGAAGGTCAATCATTAGCTCGTCGGACAGGCCTTGAACCAGATCGCTCTGGCAGATGCTAACCTGGTAATTCTGCCCCGCTGCGGCGTGAACTTCGTCCCGGCGCTGGCTGACAGCTGATGCAACGATAAGGGAGGAATCTATAAAACGGGCGCTGCGGCTCCGCAGGGTCCCTGGAGCGCTCCCGGCGGCTCCCGTGCTGGCGGCTGCGGCCGGCGCCGCGAGGATGCAGTGCTGGAGAGCCCTGGCGCTGCTCCTGCTCTGCGCGCTGCTGCTCAGCCAGGTAAGCGCAGAGGAGCCGCCCGGGGCCCATCCACGCGCTCGGGCAGGGGGATCTGCAAGGGCATCATCATCGCGGGCAGGGGCATCTGCACAAACAACGGGCAGGAGCGGCGGGGAGCAGCACAGCGCTCAGCAAGCAGAGCAGCCGCCTATGAACACTGATAAACTCAGTGAGGAAGGGCGCCTTCTCTTGCAGGAAGGCTTAAAATATTAATTTTTCTATTTAACTTGCAATTCTTTGGGGTTAGAACGCAAGCAGTTATACCGCAGCGGGGAACGGTGCAAGGGGAGTGATTCAAGGGCGTTTGCGGGAGCCCCCGAGCGCGCGGATGAATGGGAGGCGGCGCGCGCTGACGCTGCCTCGTGCCCTTGCAGACGCTCTGCGCGTCCCTGCGCCCGGCCCCGGCGCCGCGGCCCGCGCGCCAGCGGCGGATGACGCCCTTCTGGAGGGGGGTGCCGCTGCGGCCCGTGGGCGCCTCGTGCCGCGACAGCAGCGAGTGCCTCACCATGCTCTGCAGGTAACGGCGCGGGCAGCGACGGGCAGCGGCTCCGGGAAACGGTGCGAGCGGGACCCATGCTCCGCGCTGGCCCCATTAAGGGACCACGTAAAATGAATCCTCCTTAAAGCCAGCGCTGCTCATTTTAAAGCATGTATCATTTAAAAGCTGTATCTCACCCCGAAGCAGTCACTATAAGTGCTTACTTGAATCTCTAGTTTGAGAGCACTAAACCATCAAAATCAAAAATTCATCAGTCCTCGTGGATATTACACAAACAAATTGCCCTGCTGGGTGTAAATGAGCAGCGAGCGGTTTACTGCTTCGTGCCTGCGTGTGCAGCCCCAGCTGCACTCCTACCAAACAGCAAAGGGAAAGGCACAGAATAGACGTAAATACAAATGGAAGGGGCGCAGGACAGGGAGTGCAGAGCCATCCCCAGCGAGCGGGAACGGCCGTTTCTTACAAAAGGGATTTCCCTGGAGCAGCCGGGGCTCCCAGCGGCTGCGGGAGCTACCGAAGACCCCGAGGAGAATGAGGAGCAGCCGCTCCGGGTCCTGACGCCCTTTGCCGTTGCAGGAAGAACCGCTGCTTCCTGCGGACGGCCGCCGCGTGAGGACCCGCCGCCCCCTGCGCCCACTATTTATTATTGATGCTCAAACGCTGGACACGGACTCAACCCCTCGAACATGTTGAAGAGCGGGAGCCGAGGCCGTGCGAGGACCTCGGAGCGCCCCGCAGTACGGCTCCTCGGCCAGGCGCAATAAAAGGACTCGGCAGCTCCCGTTCGTTTGGGTTTTCTAATTGTTCGTGCGTGGGTTTTTTATTTTTTTAAATGTGTGAATTAAAAACTTGTATTTTGCAACTAACCTTGGTTTTCCTTGCAGCCCGTTAGGCAAACGGGCACACAAAGCACTCCCGAGAGAGCGCCCAGCGCAGGCTGGACTTTAGTCATTCATCCCGGCCCTGGCAGGCGCCGGGGCAGATCCCGCTCACGCCTCCCGCGCGTTGGCTTCCAGCTGCGGAGCCGGGATCTGCACCGCGATCCAAGTAACGGCTCCGGGAAAGGATGGGAGCAGAGCAAAAACCTGGAGACGATGCCAGCGGCGCTGCTGCTCCTCCAAATCCGGGGGCAAACTTGCACAAAAAATAGTTACCTACTTCCAAATACTGCTATTCCACCTTGCTTAAAGGAAATTCTGTGATTTTTGCATGGAAATGCTTATTACATTAAAACGGTTTGAGGAATACCTGATTCTTGATGAGGTTAATGGAGAGGCCTGAGAGGAGCAGAGCCACTTCTGATGGGCAAACAGTGACAGCCCTGGGCCCCCTGAGCACCAAAACCCGTTTTCTTTTGTCCTGGGCAGGGGATTAGGACCCAACCGTCCGCTTAAACTGCAGTAGCACCGAGCGCGCCCACCTGAGAGAAACAAGCACAGGGTTTGTAAAATTTAATACAGAAAATCTATTTGATATTTATTAAACTTAGTTTCTCCAGTTACAGTTTTGCATTGTACAAAGCATTTTAATGACACAGTAGTTAAAAAGATCTTTACAAATTGAAATGTGATACCCTTTTCTCCAAATATTTTAATTGCCATAAATTTGTTTAAAAATACACATTAAACGCATGTTTCAGACACTAAACTTTCTATAATCTCAATACCACAAAATACATAGAATATACTATACAGATGTGGAAAAAATCTAGTTAGTATATAATACTTTGCTCACCATTAACAGCTTTATTACGTGAAATGCACATACTGACTTAGAAATCCTAATTTTGAGCCCCAAAGTACCCTTTGAAATTTCAAATGTATTGCAACAAATAAAATCACAGTTTTTTTTTTTAGGTTTTGGTTGAAGACAGATGCCTAAATATTTTGATAGAAACAAAATGTAACACATGGACTCGTCATGTACAAAGCATAAAACAGAGACATCCCATTCGTGACTAACAGTACCTTTCCGTAGGATCCATAAGGGCTTCATTTATAAGTGACAGCTTAAAAGTGACCTTCCCCCACCCGCAAACCCTCCCCCAAAGAAACACCCTTCTTCACCAAATAATAATTTCAAATAAGATAAAGGATTTTTAATAAATATATAAGCACTTTATCCTCCATATACAAAATTTCTTAAAACAATTTAAAAGGGGGACCAGATACAAACGTCAGTGACTGTGCTTGCGAGGCCGGGGCTGCGGCCCGCCGGGAACGCCGCTTCCCGCACGCTGCCGCGGGGCTCCCGGAGGGACCGGGACACGTAAAGCATTTCCATAGGGACTGGCAGGAAGCCAGGCGCGGGCGCTGGCCCAGCCGGAGCGGCGGGAGGCACCGGCCACACGACGCGATTCCCTGATTGCTGGAGCCCGCGGAACCGCCGCGCGCGGGAAGCGTCTCCCGGAGCGGGTGTGCGCTGTCTGAGCCGGCTGGCAAAAGCTTTGGCTACTCTTTAGACTCGGAGATACCCAGCAGCACCGTCGCTGCTCGGAAACACGCACCTTTCCGTAACACTGATTCAGAGAAAGCAATTTAAGCCCTGACCAGAACACGTGTCAGGAATGGAGTAATTTGGAAGTTGCTTATTCCCCTACGGGCAATTCAAACTCGACTTGCTCAGGCCCTCTGTATCTGCCTTAATATAAACACTGCAGGGACAGTAAATATCCGTTAGGTAAATGAAATATTAAATACAGCAAAGGTAGTCTCTCTTTCCCCTAGTTTCCCATTTTGGCAAACTACATAATTATCTGCCTACGGCTTTATTTTACTTGCCCCAGGCAAGCACTACATTATTCTCATAAAGTCCTGACTCTCTGTATGGTGGGGCCGTTCATAAATACATTTCAGGGCATTTTTTGTTATCACAGCAATCAAGCCTCAGCAATCTAAAGGAATATACATTGCACTCCTGTATAATATGCAAGATTTATCACCAATAAGATGGCGACTCAGCACTCAATAAATAATATATCAATATAGTCAGTTGCACCATAATCTAAAAACAAGTATAACATATACTTTGGACAGACTGAGTTCATATATATATATACACATATATATTAAAAGACACATACAATACAAATTGCATACTGCCGTCAAAAGCCAAGGAGAGCCATCCATATGCTCTGCTTTATGGCTAAGAGTCTCAAATTAAAATAAAAGTCTCGGGCTGTTTTACTCTGGTGTCCTGAAGGTTTATCTGTAATTAAATGGTTGCACCTTGCCACCTCGGAACCCGCAAGTTCGACAGCAAAACCGAATCGTGTTGGTATCTGAGCAAGCCTAGTCTGATGGAGCCGTGGTCAGGATCGCCATGGGGGCCGCAGGGCTCGGGCTTCCCGGGATCCCCGTCCTGGCTGCGGCACGGGAACGGGGACACTGTAACAGTGCGAAGTCCCAGGTCGGATACGCTCTGGAACTGCCCAACCTCAGGGTATCTGCGTGAAACAGCCCTGGCTGAGCAAGGCCGTTCTTTCCCATTGAAAAGCTGCCCCCGTGGAAGCGGGAAAGCCGGGCCGGCCCGCCGGGATATCCCACGGAGGACACTGTTCGCGTGGGACAACCCGCTCGGTCCGGGTCTGCAGACGGCAAGGAGCCTTCGGGGCGCTCGAAGGCTCTTTAAGATCCACTGATCTAGGGACAAGCGACACACTTTTAAGAGACCAATTTTGTACGACACCAAAAGGTATTTGTGGGACTCTAGTTAAGGAAAAAAAATTCCCAGAGATGAGACCATTCCTGCTCACAGCAATGGTACCTGTGCACAAAGGAGCAAGCCAAAAAACAGCCATGCTGGCTAGTGCAGCACTACACAAAAAATAAACTACGAATGCAACTTCTAAGAAGGTATTTTTACATAGCGTCAAAAGTGTGCTAGGCACTTTAGAGTATTAAAGAAAAAAAAAACAGTTGACAGTGTCCCAATAACCAAGATGTGGAGTCTGAGGGTACAGAGCTCTGTCTGGAACAGCAAACACTAAAAGAAACGTGATGTTGCACAGTGATTCGAGAGAGGATGCTCCGACAGGCCTGAGCGGCAGCTCGGCCGCGACGAGAGTCGCCTCAGGTCCGTTCACTACGTGTCAGTCTGTAGGTAGCAAAGCTTTTCTGGAAGTACAAAACGAGGTGGAACGCAAAGGAAGCTCTACGAATATGCAGCTACCTTTTAGCAGGTTACTATCTGCAAACTCCTAAACTCAAAGCCCATAGGACATACTGCAGTACTAAGGAGCGGAGAATTCTATTCCTTCTTTCGCGGTTGCCATCATTTTGGCACTTACCTACAACTACACAAAAATTTAGTGCAATAATTTTCCTGAACATGCACGTTCACGTCTGGTAGAGAATAGGGGGTTAAATGGGAGATGAGCAGCATTCCGCCGTCGCACTCACGGACTCAGAGTTTGACTCTTCCAAAGGAGACCACTGCAATAGGAGCCGGCTCGTAGGACAGACACTAGCGCTTTAAAAAGGAAATGGAATTTTACCCAAGTACTGCAGAAGACCACTGCATACAGTATACCTGGTCCTGCTGTAAAACATCTTGTAAACAGTTCATAAAATCTTCATCTAAAAGTAAGGCATAAGGCACACCAGACATGTTAGGGGCACTAAGCAATACTGAAAGCAGTAGCATTTTAAACCTTTGACTCAGACAAGCACCTCGCGTGGAAAGGTACTTTGGTTTGCACGGTTCAAGAGCAGTCAGCTGCAACTCCACCAACCACCTCTGCTGCACCGAGGCGCTTCCTCTACAGGGAATGTTCTGCTCCGTCAAACACACCGAACGGCAACGGGACCTTCATCAACACGGGGGCAAGACAAGCTGGAATCCGCTCTGTTCCGCGCCAGAACAGCGGGATCGGCCCCTGCAGAGCAGGGCTGCTCCCACCCCCAACGGCGGTTGCACTGTCAAGCTGTAGTGTCCATTAACTACCAGACCTAAAAGGAAAAAATGGACCTTAATTTCGACTTAAGATTCCTGGTTTCTCAGTCAATGCAAAAGATACAAAGGACAGTTCAGGTAGGAATTCGGCTACTGGTGGTTTTCTAACCATCAAGTGGGTTTTCCAAGTATCAAAATCATGACAAGCAAGGAAACAAAACTTGTTTTGAATGAAGAGATACAAAAAGCACAAGATTGTCCGTTTCGGAAACCTTTCCTGTATGCACCGCACCGCTCGGACCGGAGGTCATTCCTACACCATTACTCTGATAATACATTAAATGCAAATTACTGTAATGTTTTGTGATTGTTATAGTGTTAATTGATACTTTGAAACTGCCTTGAAAACAACCCAAGTCAGATCCGATTAAATATTTTTCCATATAAATTTCTTTATAATTCTTTTAAATGAAGTATCTTAATACGTAGAAGAATATCTGGAATTTTTCTATTTAGTACAAATTCTGCAATAATAAATCTGTAGTTGTCAGGTATCAGTTGACTCGTGGGCATTAGGCGTGAGCAGAATGGTGCCCTACACTCGAGAACCTATCAACCCTATCGTACAGGCTCTACCACCACAAGACATTACAGAGTAACAAAGCTCACAAAGTACTTAAATAAAGTGTCTACGTTTAATTTCTGCTAAGTACTTGAAAGGGTAAAATCAGTGAAAAAATAGCTAAAACTGCCCCAAATTGGGCTTTTCAAAATTAAAAAAGATTAAAATAAATAGGCTTTAAACTGGCTAGTTATGTATTATGACTGGAAATCCAATGATCTATCCATGACAGATCAAGAGCACTACATCTTTACATGTAGCAAATTTTTAAAATATTTAAATAACTTAAAATGGGAATACTGAAGAAGTCCATTAACCAGATGATTTGGGATTAAAACACAAAACACATATGAGGATGGGAGACGTGAAAGCATTCCTTGCTCTTAGTGTCAACTAAGCAATGTGTTATGGCAGTCTTCCTTATTGACATGACACAGTGTTGTGGAGAGGAATCGGAGGCAGCGAGAGAAACACGTTCCTTTTTCCATTCCTTCAGTTCCCAGCTCACTTGGCATCCAGGCGCAGCCAGTGTAATCCCTGACGGGTGTAACGCACTAGGTCTGTCATGATGCTCGAATTAAAAATCAGAGGGCCCATAACTTTATCCAGTTCTGCAAAGAACTCTAAAATAACAAAAACACGCGTTAAACTCTGCACATGTTCTTTCACATTGTCTGCTCTTGCTGAGAATACCATGCTAAAAAACCCACTCTTTTCCATACAAATCTTTCAGGTTATGAAAGATGGAAGAAATGCAAAGTGGTAAAATGATGAAGGAATAATAAGAAATATATCTATACGCATGTATGCACACACACACAAGGTTCTTTTGAGTTGACATTACTACCCTTTTACAAAAGGCTGGTTGATAAAAATATTCAGAATAAGGTTATGCTGCTGCAAAGTTTTCTCTAGCATTCTCCTTCCAATGTGCATAGTCCTTTAAACAGGAATTTCAGAAACCAAAGTGCACTGAGTTCATCCCATACTGAGCAGCCCGCAGGGAATGTAATAATGTTTTTTTTCCCCCCTTCATAAGCAGCAAGGAAACACTGCATCTCCACCACCATTTGGCCAAGACCATGTCTTTGCAAATGAAGGTCATTGCAAATGAAGGTAGAACTTTCCAGCTCTCCTTTGCAGAGCACCCACTCAGATATCCTGTGCACCATTACTATAACTCCAAAATTCAACGCCTATTAGCACGTCAGTACTGTTGGGTGCAGCTGATTCTGGACGCTGCCTGCACAGACCTTACCTTTCTGTTCTTTCGACAGCTGTTCGGCTTGGTCCCAGATTTCGGTGGCGTAGAGGAAGTTGGAGGTGACCTGGACGTAGCTGGCTGCCATCTGATGGATGCGCTGCGGGATGGTCACCGAAGAGCCGCTCCCCGAAGGGTTGGCTGCCCCAGAGGAGTAATTTCCTGAATTCCCTGGAGACAGCTTTGGAGACACTGGAGACGGCATCCCAACCGGCTTGCTGCTTCGCAAAAGAAAAGCATTAACACGTGTAAAATGTCTGCAGAGGTAGCGTGCTGTAAGACTCTAAGACTTCTCCTTCTGCATCTCACAACCTGAAACACTAAACCATTCCCCCTTGCCCGAGAACTCAGCACTTGTCCTGCACCAAAGGAAATGCTGTAACAGCTACGGAGCCTCCCATGGATATGCTTTGGCCTCCGACCAAACCTCACCCAACCTCTCCATCTTTTACATAACATTTTAAATTCATTTATTGTTTAAATAAATTAAACATTAATAACAGAGGAAAAACACAAAAATTAATTCTGTTTCATTTTTTGGCAATACAGGAGAAATCTGAAATCATCTCCTGAAATTTTGCAATTTGATAGTTTAACCTATCATACGTCTTAAGGTTTTAAAGGTTTTAGGTTTGTGTTTAACCTGTGTTAATGCCCATACCCTTTTCTTGCAACAAGGAGTTGCCTGACACCTTTCTTTGAAGCGCTACCATAAGCAGCAGTGCTCCATCCTTTCATCAGAATAACTGAATCGAAATCTAGAGCAGGAGTAAGCTAACCACCACCACAACTCTAACCAGTAAAAAGCTACTCTTTGACATCCTCAGAAACACAGTTTATGCAGAAAACTAGCTACAGTTGATAAATAAGTAACCATTTTTGCTACTTACTTTCCCATGCCAGGTGATGGTGCTTGAGAATTGTTATAGGAATTCTGTTTGGGGAAAAATAAATTTGTCACCTGATTTAATGCTTATATTTAACTGTTTATCAGCAGTAACATTAAATAAATTTAAATTTAAATAAATAAAAAAAATAAAATCAAAATAATATGAATCAAAGTGCTAGTTAGAACAGCTCCTAGTTCTAACCATTTAGATTAGATCCTGTTGACTCAGGACAATCTTTAATTTTTTTCAGCCCAATAATTGGAAAAAATCTGTTATTGCTAGCACTGAAAAATTAAATGCATCTGCTGAAACTCAGAGAACTGGACATTTTCGAAGTGTGCTTTCCTCCATTCCAGAACTGAGCAACATCACAGAAGAATCATAGCTGGTTTTCTCATCTGCAGTATCTTGATTCAAATAAATTCAAAGGTTTTTTGGTCTCCTTTCCATGAAAGCACTTTTAAGTCAGTTATAGAGAAATTTAGATAAATTCATAAAAAGAAATAGCCCATTGCAAACAATAAAACTTCAGAAAGACCGATTTAGGTCTGGATTAGCAGTTGGCTTTGGTGATGGCTTTTGCTGAGGTTGGGCAGCTGCATGCAAGGTACCTCTGGACACGGAATACCCTTAAGCCTAAACATGAAAGCAAAGGTTCAGCTTTGCTATACCTACAGCGAGAAAGGTGTTTTTAATTCCCCTTCAAGCCTACTAAGTTTTTCATTTATTGTTAGACAAAAGCTAGATCAAATAATGAGCAGGGAGTCATGGTGCTAGGAGCAGCAGGTTATGACATTACAGTCAGGCTGTCTCCTCTCAGCTTTAAACTCCCCAACTTGAGTAAACCTCCAAGGTCCCAGATGCAGAAGGGTTTGTAGCAGAAGTTCAGTGCAGCAGTACAAAAACTGGATAAAGGATTTTTGAGTGATGTGGAGTTTCAATTTTAATAACTTCTGATCTTATAAGAAAATACACAAGCAGTTACCTTAAGATGTTCAGTCAGAGTTTTAGAATATTTCAATGCACTTTCCTTCTTCAGCTTGAAAAGCCGTAGGTATAGAAGAGATTGGCACCGGAGACTGACCAAAAACAGAAAAGCAAAACATTTATAATTAAGTCAAGGATAACACAACTCAGCCAAGTTCAAGAATCTACTAGCTGTGTGTTTAAAGCTTTATCTCCCAACTCTGAAAAATCCAACACTTTAGTTAAAATCTTTTCAAAAATCCCTAACAATCTTTAACTTGCCAAGGAAGTATGTAGCTTTGTGCCTTACTAGCACCATCCCCATTTGCTGGTATAACTAGTCCAGCTCTGGATTCAGGAGATGGAGACCAGGAGATTGGAAGACCTTTTAGTCAGTTTATTTAATAAGCCTGTTGCATCAACAATGCAACAAGGAAGACATATTCTAAAATAAAAACACTAGTTGACATAATATTAGAAAATAATGGCAAAGTGAAAAATTAAATCATCTTAACAGCTCAAAGACTTGTCCCAAGTTATCACCTTCTCTTTCTCTCCAATTTACAGTAACAGGATATATTGCATTAATGCTCTTTACACACAGCTAAAAGGAAAACTCATGTATTTGATTCAAACACACCTTAGAACTCAATGTAATACAACATTGAACTGAGATCATGTAACCAGCACACTGCATGTACAACAGCACACACATACCAGAGCACTGCTAGCCTTTTATCCGCGGCTGTAGCATCTGGTGCCAAGTAATTCTTCAATTTCATAGTGTATCTACAAGCAAAGACATCACGTAAACAAAAACTAAAGCATTACACTAGCTTTTTTGTTAATCACCATCACACACAGAGAAATTCTTATACATTTCTAGTTTGAAAGGTTTTCCATTTCAGGATTCTTTCTCAGGTCCTAACAAAATGCTGAGGAGATAATTGGAATAGTTTTATTTTTTACAAAGACCTCAAATCCTCAGATGAAAGGATCTCAAACTTTGTGAAAATGCTTTGAACCTCCACAACTGAAATGAGATGGTGAACAAACCAGTTTTACTCATGAATAATAAGAGATTTCAGAGTTTGGTGCACAGACATATAGAAATTGGTGTACAGACAGAGTAAAATCTAGCTTTCATTTCCTAAAATCTTTCTAAAGATTTGAATTTTGTGCGTGCTTTACAACACTTACTTGATTAATTCCACAGTTTCTGAATACATAGGGAACGGGGACTTGGATTCCTGAGCATTTTTCTCCAATGCATTCCCACACTCAATGAAGGACACTACAGCATCTAGGTAGTACACAGCCTTCTCAAACCTGTCGGACTGAGCAGGAAAAAAACGTAAGAACAAAAAGTAGAGAGAAATACAACACAGTTCCAGCAGGAAAGGACAGCCAAATGACAAATTCTGTAAACAACATCCAATATAATGTTCAAATATTGGATAAATATCGGAGATCTACTTACCAATGCATCTGCATTATGTTTTAACTTCTTTGCTTCTTGTAAATAATGATCAGCTGAGTAAGTTCTGCAAGAGAAGACACAAATTCATGGACTTGGCACCACCCACATTGCATTTCATTTTAGGCCTTAGGTTTCCTAATTTTTGTTTTAAATTTCTCCTTGTACCCCTCAAGTTACAGGAGCTATAGCATTATTAAGCTTGTTTAATAGATTTAGTTTCTTGTCTCAGGAAATTAAAAAGAATATTTCAAGTAAGTTAATAAAAAATTGGGTAAATTTATTGCATTGACTGTCAAGCAAACCAAATAATTTACCAACAGGAAGGGAGAAAGAAAAACAAGAAATTTGAGGACAAATTAATGCAGTGCCTCTAGGGTTGGCATTAACATGGATGTAAAAAACTTTAAAACAATAGTAATAAAATAACAGATTCATTCAAATATTAGGTGCTAATGCTTAGCCACCCAAGACAATCAACAGTGACTCTTATGACTTGATTAATAGTGGGTATTTACAAAACTATAATTACATATTTCAATATATTAATGCAATACCTACAAGTTCATTCAGTGAAGTTCAAATTCTCCCATCCAGCCTATTTTACTAGGCTAAGAATTAAAACTACTAGAAAACAGCATTTTTAACAGTTAATTGCCTTCAAAACACATTATTCTTGCTCTCAAATTTTATGAGATAAAATTATATATAATTGTAAATATGTAGTTAGAATTATAAAATTCTGATCACAGTAAAGTTTGAATTAACTGGTAAAGGTGAAGAGTGAAGTCTACACGAGATACAAAAATATTTTGTGTTAAATATCTATGTTCTTTTCAAGATATTTTCTTTGGTCGTGCACAATTGACTCGCATTCAAGGCAGCAGTTTCAAAAGCAGATGCTCCTCTCTGCACTGAACGGTAGAGGAGCGTGACCTGCTCCGGAGCACAGGCTCACCGCCCGCTACAGTGCCCTTGCAGGGGGAAACGGGCCCATTGGCACCTCAAATATCAGAGCAATCCCTGCCCATTCCCCATCTCTCCGTGCTCCGTAGGAACGCACAAGGTGAGGGCAGCTCCTTGCAGGGACTTGCTGTTTGCCAAGCGAGGGATGCACGGAGTAGTAGGACAAGGACATGGCTACAGGAACAGTGTGGTTGTGCTCGGGGTAAGGTCGTGCTTAGGGTGAGGTTGTGCTTAACATCTGAGAGAGAGGAGACAACTCTCATCCACGCGGACACGGCTGCACTCTGGGATTAAAGATCCCACCAAGAGAAAGAGGCAGGTGAGGGGCGTTCTACTGCTCTCACCTGTCATCAAACGCAAGCTTTGCTCTTCGCGACTTCGAACTCTCCGTTGATGGGGCAGACACAGGAGGACAGTTTGATGAATTGTTCAGAATCTTCTCCTGAAAGGAAAATTATTGCCAAATAATAAATGTAAAGAATAGTTAAGTCTTTGTTCTCAGAAAAAGTATTTGATGTATAAGCTTCTCCCCGGCATCACCCATCCCATGCAGTAAGGTCAGTTCTGCGGCTCTTGAGCTGCCCTTCCCTGCAGACAATGTTGTAGCCTCCTGAAGCCTTGCACTTTGGTAGCACTCTCAATGCACGTTGGCACTAAGCAACTAAACCTGTTGCTTTAGTTCTCCCTCAAACCACTTGTCCTTCCTGGTCATTTTTAGACTCTGCTTTTGAAAGTGTTGTAGTCTGCAGATGCTACTAGCGAGGTCTGCAGTTGATTAAACGGCCGCAAAGTGGGATCCCATCCCACCCCACCCCACAGGCTTGGACCTTTCCTGCAGAGCACTCGGAGCAGGATGACACTGACCCCTTCAGCACACTTTGCAGTCACAGAGACAAAGGAGAAATCCATCCAAGTTAAACAGATTATACTCCAACAACTGGCTATACAATAGGAACTGTTTATCTTAGGTGTTTGATAACACACTTTAAACTGTCAGGTGTCTTCCTAGGCTAACTTCTGTCCAGTAACACACATTTACATACTGAGGAAAAGGCACAGCATTACCAATTAGTGACCCAAGAGTACCATCCCTAAAATATTTTTAAATCCATCATCTATATATTTTTCTAAGCTATATTTCTCAAAAAAAAAGTTTTCTGTATCATCTTTATAACAGTATTTTCTCCTCTCCAACCACAGAGAACTCCTGAGGTTCCTGGTCCCAGCATGTCACACTTGGCTGGTTCACATAAGCATTCAGTAGGGTTAAGCATTAGTATTCCACAGGCTCCAAATTTACTGTTTTCTATGTGCTTACTCACTAGGGCATGAAGGAACGTACACCAAAAACTAATCACCTTTTAACTTGAACTGCATATTATGTAGAACACACTGAGCACCTTAAAATTGCATATCAAAAAAGAACAAGCATCAAGTATTTACAGAATAAACCTTTTACCTTGGCTTCTTTAGCACTGCTTGAACCCTTCCCCTCTGTCTTCTTTTGCTTAGAAGAGCTGCCTTTACTACCACTGCTACCGTCCTTATTAGCGTTGCTGCTGGACTTCAGGGATGACGACTGACTGATCGTCCTCTTGCGGGACCCATGTTCTTGCTTGGAATCTTTCTGAAGGGCCGGGGCAGCAGGAGAAGGCAGTAAATCCTTTTCTTTAACAACACTTGGTTTTGAAGACCTGGTCAAAATGAATATATATATATATTTTTAAATCAAAATAATAAGGAAGATTTTGATAGAGCAAATCAGATTTAGAAGAAGAGAAAAAATAACTATAGTAGTCTTAACAACTACATTTTACAAAGTCAGATTAAACTATTATTTGTTCTGACCTCAAAACACAGTAGAGCATTTCTAACTATAAAACCACGTGTCTGTAAAATGTTCTTCCAGTACACTCTTCCTGTGACTGCTGGGTTTGCTGTTGTTGGCTTCCCACCTGACAGAGTAAGGTGCCCATAATACATATTTATACACAACATTTTAATAAAATAATTTTGTTTCAGGTTAAGTGATTGCTTGAGTGCATTTATCTGCAAAACAAGCAAATATCAGGAAAAGGAAAAATCAGGAACGAGATGGAAACCTTTCCACTTGTTTTACATCTGTTTTCTGAACTGTAAATCTGAACTCTTTTCCAACATATAATATGAAAGAGTTGAATTCAGAAGGAGTAAACAGTATTTCTAGGACCTGACATGCTGCAACTTCTCACACGCTCATATTCCCATAATTATTCATTGCACGGAAATATTTCCATGACATAGTGTATCGGTTTTCAGCTGTTTCATTTGAAATAGTAAAGAATTTGAGAAGGCAGCAGAGAAAAACTTGATCCTTGCTGTCAATTAACACTGACCAAAAGATGAGTCAAACAGAAGCATAACCATTGTTACTAAAATCATGGAGAATGACAGCAAGAACATTAAAGCATAAGGGTATTAAACTATGTTACTAGCCAGTTCTGTATTATTTTGCACTTGTGTCACTCACACCTCTCTTTAGCTCATCTGCCAGGCGAATCTGAGCCTAAATCTATTAATCCTGATCTGAACCCCATCAGCCTCCCAAACAATGCCAGTCACGCGCTTTTTTTTTCTCACTTTACATCCCAGTTGAATGGAGATCACCAGAGTGGTTTAAATAAAACGCACAGGTTTTCACAAAAATCAGGACAGGCAGATTCCCCATAATATGGCAATTCTTCGCATTAGGGCTTATATTACTTTTGTTAAACAAAACAATGATCCTTAGACTGTTGTTGTTGTTCTGCAAATGTATTCCAGAACTGGGGGGAAAAAATATACTATTGGTGGAAGGGACTCTCAGGAATGAGCACTAGTGAATTTTTTCCCATTGATTATTAAGGAAGAGACACTTGGGGTGTGGAGATGGACACCCATGTTCTCCTTGACCACACTGAGCCCCAATGCTGAAAGCATCGTGAAGCCTCCTGAGGATACTCACTCCCTACTGCTGGAAGTCTTGTGTCCTGACGAAGCTTTTTCTTCCAGTTTTGTTTTCTTGCTTTCACTGGCTCTGTTTTCATCGTCGTTCTGAATAAAACAAACAAGAAATACATAAAGGCAAACTCTTACAGGAGTAATGTTTAACGTTTAACAGAAGTAATTTGGTAGGTTTTTGCAGTGTACAGAATAACACCCTTCCACACCACAGAAACAGTCCCTAAAGCACCTGGTCCATACAGATACTTCACCAGACCCTGATCTCCAAACACAACGAAGAACTAGGCATGGCTTATAAACTGCCAACCAGCTTCAGAACGGGGGTAACTTGGTTGCTCATATTAAAGTCACCACTATCGGACATCAAAAATAACCTGTCCAAGGCTTCAGCATGAAACTGGGAGACAAATTTTATGTTGGGAAGCCCCACAGCACTAGGGTCTTACAAAGCTGGGAGAGGTTAAAAAAGCTGCAAGGCTAAAGAGACAAGTTCAGAAACAAAGACTAGATTTTTAACACAAAATTCATTCTAAAGTCAAAGTGTTTTGAAGGAGAATGTCTACGCTGATTTCAAAATGCACCAGAAGTAGAAATACAATAAATTAAACAGAAAATAGGTCCTTGTACTATAAGTCATCTGGTAACATAACCCAGATTCAAAACCAAAATTCATGCTATAAGTCATCTGGTAACATAACCCAGATTCAAAACCAGGTTTCACTTTTGTTGCACTGATGCTGCAGCCCTGCACAGCATGACCACGGAAACACGTTAGCAAATAACGTTTAGAAATCAAGTGGGGACAGATGGGGTAACTTAACACAGCAGCCACAAACCCAAAAAGCAGAGGGCTCAGGGAAGGGCGTCTCCTCTGCAGCAGCAGGCTCAATCTCTGCACCAGCCGAGGGAGCAGATCGGTGGTTCTCTGCACCACAGTGTGCGTGGGGATAAAGCCCACGTTTAACTGCTCTTACCAAAGCCTGTTTTTTGGATGCAAGAGCACAGCACTTGAATGCTATAAACTCCACATGTGGACTGAAAGGCATAACTGGTCAAGGAAAGAGAAGCCACTGCATTAACAGCTACTGGAGCAAGTGAGGGCATTCCCACGAATATCAGGAATTATACAGTAACACTAAATAATTAACCACTGTTCTTACTGGTCAGTTATTCCCATTTTTAGTTTTTAACAAATCTCACACATCCTTGCGTCACTTCCTTATGCACAGAAAAAAGGCAACTTTAGGTAGGAGCAGTGTAGGAGCAACCCTTGTTTGCAGCTACATGTCAGGTCTCGTGGGCTATAGCAGCTCCCAGAGAGTGATCATGTTCAGGTAGACTGCTCAGTGCAAAACTGGATTAACTAAAACCGCTCTCTGTCTCCTCCAGGGTCAAATGACTCTCAAATGGTATCAGCTAACCTTCTGACAACAAAACCTACTTTGCAACCACTGCCAAATCCCTGCAAAAAGTTAAATTTCAGAATGAAATCTTAATTAGCAGGAACTTTTTATAATTCCTGCAGCATGGCTTCACAGTTCTCAACTCATCTTGGGGAAAACAAAAAATTACTAAAACTCACTGCATCACTGCGTTCATCCTGCAGAAAAGGTTTGCTCCTTATATAAACTGTGTATTTTCTATTCAACCAGTTTGAAGGCATTTTTAAAATCTCACTAACCAGCGACTACTTACCAACATTCCTTCCCAATACTACTACTACCATTCAGTTCCCCCATTAACTCTTCTGCATTTCACTGTCTTCAGGAATAGCTGTCTTTTTTGCAGCTGAAAAGACTTTTTTTTTTTTTAATCTGAGAAGATAAAACACCCTTGTGAAGAAATCTGTTCTCAGCACCCCTGAGCTCACGGTGGCTGCTGCGACGTCCCAGCCCCGTTTCTGCCCCAGCCCTTCTTCCGTCGCGCTCTCATGTGACTGCCTGATGCGCTGCTGCTGGAATCCGAGCTCCTTTTGGCCAGGTGAGATTCCAGCTGGATCCACTCCCCCAGCTGGCGTGCACTGCAACAGGGACCAGTGCCAGAGCACGTGAAGGCAGGACAGGGCTTGAGAGCAGGACTCGAGCTGCCCTCCCAGCGCTGCAGGCAAGGAGGAGCTGCCGGAGCTGCAGGGCCAGCACTGCCACGGGCTCAGCCCTTTCCCTTTCTCTTCCCTCCAAAAAAAACCCCTACTCATCCTTCTCATAACAGCACAGGAATGATCATCCTGCTCTACACGAAACAGCTCATCTGAATCACCTCCCACACTGCTCAGGGAAGTCGCTGCACTGAGCCACGATGTGAGTTCTTGGGCAACACAACTCACTCCAGCCCCTTCACTAACGGGACTGAGATAATGCACTTTTCTTTTTTAACTATCAAACGATCACCTGTTTGTGTTTCCTTTTGCCTTTTGTAGAGTTTTTGTCAGACGGCTGCTTCTGGGATTCTCTCGCGTGCTTCTCCGGCACGTTTTTCTTCTCCGCTTTGGGTGCGTCAGCATCCTTGTAAGGCTTCCCTGGTATTCTGGATAAGAGGCTCAGGTCAATCTTCACAATAAGTGGGTACCTTTCATCAGGATCACTGAGTGGTGAAAGAAGTTCTTTCTCTTCCATAGGAGAGAACATTCTTTGCCGAAAAAAGCTGTCATCCTCCTCCATGGAAGATTTAACAGGAGTCCTATTGCTCTCAGAGTATTTGGGTGTTTGTGATGAAGGAGGCAGGCTCTCATTTTCATCTGAATCAGAGGATGAGGTATCTGTTTCTATGAATTCCCTGGATTTCTGGGCAGATTTGCTTGAAGCCTTATATTTCTTTTTCTCTATCGTAGGCCGAGGGGAAGATTTAGGCTCTTTCTTTATATTAGGTTTTCTGGAACCTTTTGTGGCTGCCTTATGCCTATTTGAAGGTATATTTGTTGCCATGTCTACTGGAGTTTCGCTTTCTATTTTGAGACCCCCTCTAGGCTCCTCGACAGATGTCTTCTCTGCCTTCTTGGGCTGCTTTTTACCTACAGTCCTCCTCTGTGCTGAGCTGTCACTCTGGGCAGGGGATTTCTGCCTGCCACGACCGCTCTCCGAGCCCTTCTGGGTGGGTTTGGAATCTCGCCCAGGCGTCGAAGAAATCGAATCCTTGGATCCGCTTTGATCGGTATATCCGCTTCCTGCCCCCTGGTCCCGTCCCTCTTTTTTGTAGCCTTGTGAGGATGGGATATTGCTGTCCACGGAAGAAGCTGGTGACACTTTGTGTGGATTGACTTTGTTCAGCCAGTTATCCAGTTGCCACTTGTTTGTTGGTGGTGGCTCCGGCTGAAATTGAATAAGAAAAAGCAGCATTAGATACAGCTCTCCTGGGAAAAGACAGAAGTGTGGAATGTTTGTATGTGCCGCATGGCAAAGGAAGAGGCACACCAAAACACCCGAGAGCAACAGGAATGAAATGCAGCTCGTTGAATGTAATGCACGAATAAAGTTCTCACTTTCTTCACCTCAAGGCCTACCTCGGGGGACGCGCTCTGCGATGGTTCATTAGCTTCACTGTCACTGGAGCTGCTTTCACTTTCGGAGTCAGATCCTGAACTGCTTTCAGATCCGCTATGGCTGCTCGAATCATCCCTAGAATTATCTGCTCCTTCACTGTTATGCTGTGAAGGTTCAGAATTACTGGAAAAGAAAATAAAGAAAAATAGACAAACATCAGGCAAGGCACAAATGCACTTCCAGTAGCAGAAATAAAATTAATATTGTAATTAACATGAGAAAATCCAACAAAACGAAACACAGCGACTACCCTGGTGTGCCTTTCCACTTTCTCTCCCCTTCCCCAGACAACTGGTATAATTTTTAGGGAATATGCTATTTAATCAATGATTGTATTTTAATCCTCTTTTGTTTTAAACACAAGACAAACATGCATTTGAGATCAATGACATTAGCTGAAAGTGCTGACTGAGCATCGTCCCTCGTTTCTGGGCTGCAATCCACCAGGAGCGCCTACCTTCCAGGTGTGCTCCTTGGCACCGTCTTATCACAGTCCTGTAATTAAGAGAAAGATGATGAAGCTTCTAGAAGTTATTGTAGAACTGCATATACCGTTAAGTTGAAAACTGTCTATTTTGAGCTTTTAAAACTTAAAATATTAGCTGCAATAGCACCTTAACTCAGTGCTTTGCAGCCACATACAAATGTCTATCTTGTGCAGAAAGAAAAATAAATCAGAGCTGTCTTGCCTGAGTTTTCACCACAGATCTACTATTTTCTGAGTTCTATATTGTATTCTAACTGGAGCTCTCACTAGAGTTGTGAGAGTTCCCATTTCCTCTGTTCAATAACATCACATTTCCAACTTAAATGAGTTCAATTTTGAATTCAGGCAATTGAAATTCTGCAATCAGCTCCTCAAGCTGCCCAGTGTACTATTACTTAACCAGCTAAATATACTACGCCTTTAAAATGTTTGTTTCTACAATGCAGATAACTACAAACACAGATAATTACAAAGTACATTTTGGAAAATCTGAAAGTTCATCTAAACCACGGCTATTTGATTCTAACTTTTAGGTTAAATGTCCTTTTGGAGCTTTGCTCCTCAGTTTTGAGCACTGCTGAGGTATTCACTATGTTTTTCTAAAATTTTGACATTTAAGGAACATACCTGCTCTCCATCGCTGTCTTCACTACTGCTAAGTTTTAAGTCATCTTTCAACATACTAAGTAAAAGGGAAAAAGTGAGACAGGTTTTTCCACACACTTTAATTACTTCCAAAGTATTCATCCATATTCCAACATGCCACTGTTTACACTACTGAGTAGGCTGCGTGGGCGAAACCCATAGGAGACCATTCAAAATGTTTAACATGTAAGAACGGTGAATTAAGTCATCCTTGAGAGAAGGATAAGGATTTTAATATTTTAACTCATAGTCTATCAGTTAAGTATAGCAAGGAAATTTGACACTCTATTAATGCAGGAGGAGATAGACACCTATGTTCACCTTCTTGCACACAATGGCCAAGAATACTGTTTTCAATAGAATTAAGGTAGATAACACTAGTGGCTAGTACTGTTTCCTCTTGTGAGAACAGAACTACTACTCTAATTTGTAATTTTCCCATTATTATTTGAAACCATAATTAATGTATTATTTATACTATTAATACAAACATAACACTTTCACAACGCTGAAAATGTATGAATGCACAGAAAGCATGGAGCATGATATGGGGCCTTTGTGCTTATCAAAAAACACCTTTGATTACAAAAATAAAACATCTTACTCTGTCTGGTTCGATTCACATCTGGAGAAAGAAAATGAGAAAGGATTAAAAGTCTAACACCTCTGAGTAGAAGTCTCACAGCACGGTTGTTCTACTGAAAATCTGAAGAGAAACACTGACTTAGGGTCTAAGTCCCACTATATTTTTCATCGCTATCCCCTTCCAAAAGACACTTAAAAGAAAAAGCTTTTCACACCAAGCACAACTGCTTCTTCCTACACATCCTAATCCAGGGACTGCCCCATACTATGTCTTGCTCTCAGATGTTCTCACACTGTCTGGCTATAGAAATAGCACAGTTCCTCCTGCTGTGACAAAAGCAAAACCAAGGTGGTGAACTGCTCCTATCCCTTATTGAACTGCCTCTACATAAGCATCTTCTTAAACAGCATATTTTTAGGAAACTGCCAGCCAACAATATTTGAAGTTTTGTTTTTGTTGTTGTTTCTTTTCCTATCTCATTGGCCGTGTGCTTTTTAATCTTAATATTGTAACATGTCCACCAAGGAGCAGACCTAATTTCATTCTGCAAATACATCCCAAGTGTTCAACTTAGAACTGTTAATAGAAGTGTAACCACTTCCACTAAACATACAAGCAGGTGTGAAAACTTCACTGCCATCAACATGCTTGTTTGGCAATGCCCTTTGAGCAGCATGTGCTGGATTTGCAGGAAGGAGAACGACAGCAGGCTACAGTCACTGAGAGATTTCCCATTATATTTTTTCCTGGCAATTGCAAAACAGGAGAAGGGTAACGCTGTTTGCGCACTTTAATAAAAATAATT
This sequence comes from Crypturellus tataupa, assembly GCA_034781795.1. Classification (NCBI taxonomy): domain Eukaryota; kingdom Metazoa; phylum Chordata; class Aves; order Tinamiformes; family Tinamidae; genus Crypturellus; species Crypturellus tataupa. The sequence goes on from JAWLRI010000995.1 coordinate 7,253,636, forward strand.
GTGAGCCAGTTAGGAGATTGGATGCAAATTTAACCAGATCTCTTCAAATGTAGTCTGCTATCTCCTCAGCATGGAAGCGCTTCTCATCCTCCCTCTCTGCCAGCAGTTCCCTGCCCCATCCTCCTGCTCCGCCGCATCCAGGCAGCTCCCGAGGCGATTCCTCGGCACAACCCCTGCATGCCCATCCCGGGAACTAACTGCCAGGAAAACAGCAAGGGAAACAGGGCACAGCCTGCTGGCTACTTGCACCAACACGCCAGAGCTGTCTACCGCCCCGGAGAATCCTGCTTGAGGAATGTGATCCTGAAGTGTGTTAAAGGAGTCTGTGCAAGAGCTGATGCATTCTAGTAACAGGGGAAACGGCTGTTTTCCAATTCTATTTATATATATACATATATATATATAAATATATATATGTGAAGATTTATACATATGTGTTTATGTATATATATGTGTGTGCGTTTATATACATATGTGTGTATATATACACACATACACACAGATAAAACTTCTCAAACAACTACTGAATTCTTTCAAGAGCCACTTACGATTTGGATTGATGACCATTGGATGCTTTAGATGAAGGATTGTATCTTTCTAGAGGGAAAAAACAGAAGAGAAATACACAGTTTAAGACTTGGCCAGGAAAATGTGCCAACTCTAAAGCTGCCAGGAGTAAACAGCCCCAGCTGAACAAAAAGGAGAAGGGTTGAATAAATAGGAGAAGCCAATAACTAGCTGCAACCGGGTACCACCTCCACATGTTGAACAAGTGAGTGGAGGCTGCAACATAATGCTCAACACCAGCAAGCTAATCAAGAAGAGAATATGAATCTACAAATTTGTTTAAATCACAGCTGTCAAAACCAGTACATGCAGAATTGACTTCAAATGGTGTGAACGGTTGTTTTGCTCCTATCGGGAGTAATCTCTTCCCTCCCGCAGGCAGGATACGGGACAGAGATCAGCACGTCAAGTTCTGACGTGTTCCAGCATCCCTACATGGCTTTATAGTGGGGGAGCAATCTGCAAAGCCACAGAGCAAACTCATAAACCAATTCTGAAACAGAAATATATAACAATATCTGGTTTTCATTTTATTTTTTTTCTTCCTACCCTTCCCCTTTTTATTTTTATTGTTTTAACTTTCAATAGATTGACAAACATACTACAACAGAAACAATTACTGAGGCTATTAGAAGTTCCCCAGGAAACTCAAACAGGAGTTAAAAAGTGTTTCTGTGTTTTGATTAACCTTGTCTCTGTTTAGACACCTAAAAATCTGTAGTTCCTATAACATAAGTCTATGATTTAGTATTATGGAATTAAGCTTTAATTTGTTTCCTTAATTCCCTACTGTATTAGGTGTTTACCGTAAGCTACTTGTGAATATCTAAAAATAAACCATTCAAATAAACCATTCTGCTTTTACTATTTAATCTGTTTAATCACTTAGGGAAGGAATAGAAAGACTTACGGAAGGCAACTGCACAAAACTATTTCAGTCTCACCAGGTACACTATCAGCATTAATTATTAATTCTAATATTAATCAGAATAAAGGTAGAAAAAAAGAGGAATAAGATCTGCTTTTGTCCAAAATTTGGAAATGTGTTCTGGGCCAAGAAACCAAGCATATTACTATCCTAGATCTTCAGCAGAGCTTTATTTTGATTTTATATCCCCTAAGTGAACATGACCAAGATGATGAAGAAAATGCAGTGTGATTTTTCTATTAGAAAGTGCACATTCGCAGTATTTCCTACATGTTCCCAAGCTGGAATTCTTCCCCACCTCTCCCCCTTCAAATAGGCTGTAGGGTTCTTTTGTTGGTCATTTTTTTCTAAAATAGAGCTATTTTCCATCAGATTAACCAAAGAGGCATCATTTCAAGAATTAGAGAACAAGTGAAAGCTGAATATGTTTTTAGAGGACAGTACAACCTTGCAACTTGGTCATAGCTTTGCAGATCTCAACACAAAACATGACAGAAAACCAAAAAAATGGTTTTATAGGTTAAAACTTGAGAAGGTAGGGAAAATCTTAAGACTTTACCCCTATGACCAATCTGGAAAATTTCATTCTCCGAAAAGCCTAATATCCCAAGGGATATTAAGAACAATGAATCACAACAAAAACATTCAGCACGTTTTAAAGGAAGTTTAATATACTCACTCTGTTCTCCCGTGCCAAAACTGGACTGTTGAGAGTCCTAAGGGGAAAAAAGATCAGAGAAGTTTTTTCAAAGGGGATTTCAGCACATCAAGAATCATGCTGTAATCAAGCTATTTTTTCCACTCAAAGGATGGCACCTAACATCAAAAGCACAGCAAATAAAAAAAAAAAAAAACAATAAAAGACAGATTCTTGTGTTGGCCACAACTCCTTTTACCAACCACCAAGGTACATCAGGGATGCGGGACAAGCAGTTTCCCAAAGTCTTGACATTCCTCCTCTGTAGCTCACCCGTCCCTGCTCTGCTGCTGCAGGGAAAGGCCCCGTGTAGCTGTATTTTGTGATGCCCAAAATTCAAAAATCCCTCTGCAACTTCTACAAGTCCTACCTTACGCACGCTCAGCACAGAGAGAGGCTGCTCAGTATGGGATTTTTCCCATGATTTTCCTTTTACACAGGAAATCTTTCTTGGTAGCTGTCATGCATTCTCATTTGATTTCTTTTCTCTGCATTTATCTTTTTCTCATACCTGTACAATATTTTGGTGGATAAGCAGCTATTATAGTGAGAAGTTATTTTTAGGAAAAAAAAAAAAAAGAAAGAAAAAGAAAAAATCTCAGCTACAAGAGAGATAATAGAGCATAGGAGGCAATGAAACTTAAAATCCAACAGCCTTGCAAATTTTACTTTGGTATTCTAGTTCCAAGAAAATATTGTACTATATTTGGAAGACAGAACAGGTTATGTTTGTTTAAAATGTAAAATATTGTTTTAACAAACAAAAACACAGCGGCAATTACCAGAAGTTGCCTTCTAAGCTAGAACACTGTATTTCAATAGCACCTTCCTGCCTGACCTCATTTCACAATGAAGAAAAATGCTGACTCTATAAATAAAAAAATGAAAATACTCGAATCAACTCACAAAGTTTTATATACATATTTTACTCATACACTTTGTCAATAGCAAACCGGAATAATAATTCAACAAGTTGTAGGTTTTTTAGTGTGCAGTTCTCCAAATCAGTAAAGTGCAGCTGTTATATATAGAATTTGCAATTTTTTTTTTTAAACACATGAAAGTTTTGCAGAGCAGAGCAGGCAGAGATACTTTCAATTTCCTTTAGCTTTTTATTGCCAAACTGAAAGCCACTGAAATAGCGTGCTCCAGAAAGCAGGCTACACCACTGCTTTCAAAAACACAATTTACCAGGAACTTTCATTCAAAGGCGTTTCAAATGCCTCTCGTCTTTACAACTTGGACAAACAGAAGGGACAATAAAAATGAAATTAGCCCAGGTTTAAGAGGCAAAGCCAGGATGCGGCTGCAAGGAAGGTGCCGGGTGACTTCACAGAAAGCAGTTCAAGTTGGACTGATTTTTATCTTGCACCCAGATCCCCATCTCTTCCTCAGCCCGCCTTGGGCCGACAGGAGGGTTGAGGGGAGCACCCAGTGCCCCGGGTGCCCCTTGCTCCGCGCCCGGCGCCTGCCCCGCGGCCCCTTTGGCTCCTTCCTGTTTCAAGGGCACAGGCGGCTTCCCCGGTGTCTGCGCTTTAATGACGTGTTTGTTTAATCGTGCAACCTCTTCCTGAAACTTGGCCATCTACTTTATCTTGGAGCACATATTTCTTTAAGAAACTCAGTTAAAAAAAAAGTATATTTTCAACTGCAAAGACATTTACCAGTGTCTTCTGGAGGGCGAGTTCAGAAAGAAGAAATTAAAAACAACTTAAAGGAAGGAAATCCTTTTAAGCTAACAATACCAGGCGGTGAGGCTGGGCAGCTGGGACGCTTGAGCAGGAAGCGCCAGCGCAGTGACCGCTGCCCAGAGCGGCGTGGGGACACGGGCACCCGATCCAGCTCCCAGCAAACGGGACCCATTTCTAGTGATGTCTCCTTGTTCCTGTATCGGAACAAGGGAGCAGCAGCCCTGCGCGCCGGGGCGCCCCGAGAGCCGCACGGCGAGGAGGTGACAACCGGCCCGTGACCACAGCAACTCCCATCCGCTCGGAAACTGCTGCCTTTTCAGCTGCGTTTTATAGGCACCCCGGGGTCTGTACGCTGGAGCTTTTGACCACGAGCCCATGGCTTAGCAAACAAACAAAAATATAAATAGGACAAAGTTATAGAGGGTTAGGTAGTTGGATAACGTCTTTACCAGGACGCAGAAATCTGAGTTTTATTCACTGAATTCATAATACTTTCCCTGACCTATGTCCACAAACTTTAATCTTCCGATTCAAAGAGAACCTGATAATAAAAACTGGATAATAAAAACTGGATATATTTACAGTAATGCTGAGAGGTCCCAACCAGGAATTCTTCTTGCTGTTCTTCTTGCTGTTTGCTACCTACATCTAGCAAGAGTGATCTTATCTCAACCAATCTCATAAATAAAACCAACTAGTCCACCAAACAGCTTTAATGTGCACAGGCAAAGCGCAGCGAACTTTTGCACGCAAGAAAAACACTGTGAAACTTTGCAGGACACTATTTGTGAGTACTGTACTAAAAGGCAGCTTTCCTAGAGCAGCACTGCTCGACTACAGCAAGCCCCAGTGCTGTTTTGTTTGCTGCATTCTGCGCCGCTTCCAGGCTAAACAAGCCCATGGCTCACTGACTTGCTGGAATCCCGAGAAGATCCTGCTGCCAAGAACGACAGAGGGGAGAAGGCAGAGGAAATTATAGGCTTTGGATGTGGAGAGAGGATTTGACAGAGTTCCATGGCTAAGATGTGCAGCCACAGAATCAAAAAGCTGGCGAAAAATCAAAAGACTCAGAGCAGCCATAAATGGAATTTTTTTGCAAGCTGGGTGAAGAAATGCTCTCCAGGTTGGTTGGTTCAAAAAACCACAACCTACCTTTTTGTTCACACATCAACAAGACCATAGGATCTTAGTTAGTTTCCCTCCACATTTCTGCACACTCTTCAGCCCAAATAAAGTCAAACGGACAAAGAATTGAGCAGTCCATGGCAATCTCGCAGGGTGCTGGCAGTGTAAAGGGAGAATACCTCCCCAAAGGTTCAGGAGCAAGTAATGCAGTGAAGTAAGTATCCTCACTGATGAAGAAACATTTGGGTTTTGTCTCTTTACAAAAAGAACCTGAACCACATCACCTGTCAGCAGCCAGGGGGTTGGTGCATGTGCACGTAGCGCACTTGGTTCCTGGGACCTTTGGCCAACAGGTAAATCAGGAGCTGCAGCTGGAGCCTTTGAGAAAGCGGCATTAACAAACTGCTCACCCAGGTAAATCACCTGGATTAAATGTAAATCTCTTCCCACTCTGCTGCAAACTATTACCAGAGCTCACATGTAAACGTTCTCTTGTAACTAGCTGTTACAAATGCCGAAAACAACAACAAAAGAACCTCAGTCCTGTCAAACTAGTTATAAACAGTAACTCAATACTTCATGCACTAGAGCTCCTTTACGCTGATTTTTAAATACAAATAAATTCAAAAACGTCCTGTCACTGAAAGGGAGAAGCCTAAAACGGTGATGTTGAACCATTCACGTGACAAGACCACCTGTCAGACAGATTACGTAAGAAAGCTCAATGAGAAAAGCTTCTTAAAACACTTCAGACTATTCTGTTTTGGGGAGCAATTTGGATTAACCAGGAAACACACAGAGCAATGCTAGGAAAAGGGGAGCCTGCAGGATTGTGACAATCACCTTGGGGAAAAAAAAAGATAAATGGCACAATTTTTTTGCGGTCATGTTTGCTGAGCTTCCAAACAGCCTGAAATTGTGTCAGAGTGTCCCTGGACATTTTAGAGAAGTGTTGACTTTGTAAAGAGATTATACTGCAAAGTTAAATCTCTTATTGGTAATCAGTAGATTCAGGAAAGAAAGCGTGAATTCTTGAACGAGTCAGCCAGCTCAAACTGCACGGTGTTTGCTAAAGCTGCAACCCACAGCTCCGTACCCTGCCTGCCCAGCGGCGTCCAGACACCGCGGGCTGCAGAGCTGCATTTTAAGGCAAAGCCACCGGCTCTGGTTTGCCTTAAAACACGGTGCTGTAAGCGGCAGTTGCTAAAGAGCTAGGACATTTGTGCAACCGTGGGCAATCCTTGCCGATCAACTAACACATGTTAAGTTATCACTATTTCTCAGTCAAGGACTTTATAGATGTAAGTCTACACAGCGATAGTTTTATTTGCCAAGTAACCCCATGGCACCTCCAATCACGACGGTGCAATTACTCAATCTAACCTAGAACAACGGCTATTTAGATACAGACTGTTTCACTCATGCGCATCTCCTTCCCTTGGAGAAATGAATTGATATAATCTAAGATAAAAGTCTGTTCTTCAACTCTGCATCATAACTTCATGAACTGCCTTTCTCAGAAGTTTGATCTTCCCTACTACGTTTGTTCATTATTTACTTCGCATCCAAGGTGAATTCCATGCATTACCAATAAATAATCAAAATTTACATAAGCTTATTTAAAAATGTAATTTTTAAATCTGAGGTACAACTACGTGCAGTGAATTGATGTATTTGAAAATAAAAATAAATTGTTTGACACTAATAATTTGGACTTGAATGCCCAGTTTATCAACACATTCTGGCTGTTTTGCCTCTCAACAGGATACAGCGAGCACAGTATCCGCCTCCTGGTCATATTTGCCAAAACTCCTTTTTCACTCCAGCCTGCAATCAGCCTTTTCAGTAATCATCTCTTACGAGCGATACCAGGTCTGATGCTGTAAGTGGAAACTTCTCTTATAACTTGTTCTCTTTTGCATAGAGGCAACAATATTCTTCCATGGAAAGGAAAGGTATATATAAATGCATTAATCAGAGCCAGCTTGTTCTCTTTAAAAATAGCTGCTCTCGGTTGGCACCAGGCGCCCTCGCACCTCCCGGGGCCTGAAGCCAAGTCATTCACGGGGCCGACATCCTCCGGGCAAGCCGGGACGAGCAGCGCGGCGCGCGGCAGCCCGGCTCCGCTGCTGGCAGTTATCTTCACCACTCCCCCGAAACAGCTTTAGTGCAAAACGGCAGCGCTGGCGAAGGGGGAAATCTGCTGGAAGACTCCTGGAAGACACATCTCCTGCACGGAGAAGACTTCAGGTTGCTGCTCCACAGGCAGCTGAGCTGCTGCAAGAGTTCTCTGCTCCGTCCCCTCCTTGTGTTAGCCCTTGCAATCCCGAGACCCTTCTACAAGTTATGCAAACCACTAACCTGGCAGGAAAAAGTACTTCAATTCCCCATGACTTAATCCTTTTTTAACTCTTCATTTTAGTGAGCTAGAAGAGCTTGGAGCAGCACACACAGCTGGGAGCAAGAGGGCAGAAGAGGGAACGAGAATCGCTCTTTCCTCAGTGACGACAGCTTGGGCAGCTCTCCTGACACGTACCACAAGCCATCAACATCACCAAGTGACTTGTTTCTTTTAGAATTAATGGCTTAAACAATTCAGTAGTTATTAGGAATATGGGCAGTTAGAAAGAGATCTTTCAAGACAAATGTTTTGAGAGAACTTCTGCAGCACAATGTTGGGGATTTTTTAGTAATTAAAAATGTATAATTTAATAGAACTACTCATGAACCTTAAAATTATGAGAAAATGCAGTTTGCACAAAAGTGTATTTTAAATTTCATACCACTTACAAGCCAGGCTCCATTACTTTGTAAGGTGGAGGTAAATGCATCACTTTCTTGCTTCTGCCAAAACTGGCACAGAGCATTTCACCACCAGGGAAAACATCTCAGTGGCATTTTCAAACTTCAGAAATACTCTGAGGGTATTAATTATGAAAAACGCTTAAAAGGAAAGATCTACTACACATGTTTCTGCAGATTGCTGTGTGTAAATCAGAGAGACAGAAGAAAAACAACTACATCTTCAAAAGGCTACTGCTGACAAATTAGGTTGTAAAGCAAGATAAAGGAATACAAATCACTGGAATGTGTAACTACACCAAACTGAATTTTAAAAATCCTCCAAAATCCTCATCTTTAATAGCACTTACTCTGGTTTTAATAGCATTCAGTATTTAACCACAGCACTGACCTTTGTTGGAAAAGGGAATTTTGATGGTTCTGTTTTGCATGGTGTGTGAATAGCAGTCAGTGGAGGAGGCCAAGAATGGGTCATCTCCTGCAGCCAGACCAAAGAGAAAAGCCATTAACAGAGTTAAAGCAGTCTAAAGATTTAAAGTTAAAACCTGATTCAAATTGTAGCCTTACATCTCAAGTTTCAGCTTATTATTCACATTTCACTAAATTTTATATTCAAATCTTAATTACCCAAGTGTATAAAATATCTTGCACATGAATCTAAATCTTAAATTGTTATCCACAAAAACAAATAGTTAAGATGCAGTAACAAAGGAAGCAGAAAGGCCTAAAATCAATAAAACTGGTTGGCCTGAACTGCAATAGAAGTCAGAGAGGGTGAAAAGAGCATGTAGGACAGAGGGAGAGAAAGAAGGCTATTTCTTTCCTTCCTGTGGAAAGGGAAGCCTGTAGCATTTGGGAAATAGCAGAAATCAAATGTCTGAGGCAGGAAAGAGAAGGCATCTTGTACTGACCAGAGCACCTCCAAGGAACACGGGGCACTGCGGGTCAGAGCAAACCAGCAGCCCTGGAAATGTTCAAGGAGAAATGTGCTGCTGCTTTCACAGGGAAAGACACAGGAGCAGGTGATCATATGATGGGCCACAAGATTAGGGAAAATAACCTAGGTAGAAAGTTATCACCACCCAAAAAGGCTATTAGATTGTCAGAACTGTATTGTGCAGGAAGAAATGGCTCATTCCAGCTGGGTAAAAGGGAAACAGCTTAAAGTGAAGAAACATGACAGGGTGCCCAGGAAATGACGTGCCCAGCAATGCAGGGAGCAGCTCACAAACAGGCCCGTTCTCGTGGACTTTTCCCCAGTGCACCTCCCTTAGAGGAGCAATAAAAGAAGCCTCAAATGCCTTCAGTGGAGGCAATTTAGAGGCAATCCTCCTCGGCAGAGCACTTTCCACCTCCCAAGCAGTGTCTGTATTTTCAACAAATACATTACGAACAAAAAGACAGAACTTACTTTTAGAATTTCATCCACACAACTCACGTCACCAGACGCTGATGCCTACAAACCAAAACTCAGGATTAATGTCTCTTAAAGCAAATCTTCTTTAAAAGATCCCAGGGGTTAAAAGCAGTTACAAACAAATTGCAGTACTTATCATGATTCATGCAGGCTCCATACTGATATAAACAGACCTTGCTAATTCTTTTCAGCAACATTAGCTCTAATAGCAGATAGATCCATATTTTTTATGGTATGAGTCACATTCAGTTATGAAAAGCAAATATATCAGATACATAAAGCTGCCACAATAACCTCTTCCACTTCACCTGACAGTTAAAGCAATCCTAGGCAGTCGGTGTTATTAAGAATTTCTGGAGAGGGGAAGGAGACTCATAACTTTCTGTCAGTTCTTGGAAGAAGCCACTGTTTGTCCTCAGAATTCAAATGCATGACAGTAAACACAGAGTAATGACATAGGCTGTATTAAGAAGTAAAACATACATTACAGCTTATAACTAGGGAAAGCAGTAGTTATGAAACTACGAATTTCCTATACCCCTGACCACTAAAAGCAGGAAGGAAGCAAAGTTACTGTACCTTTCACTGTGCATTAGCACATCAAGGCTTTATGAATGTGCAAATAAGTTATTTCTGATTTTCCTTGCAGTTTTTCTGACCTTATTTGCTCTTTATTGAAGTCCAAGGAACAACAGCCCTTCCGTAGTTTCTGCTATTCAAGCAGTTAACGGGAAAAGCAGTGACATGATTTTTCACTAGGAAAGTGCACTGCCTCTAAGGGAACAGCAGTTCAGCCCATGCCCTGCTGACTGGAGAACTGCCAAACTACAGAAAGTTGGTAAACCAACGGGGTTTTGCATCCAACATACACAATAAAGAATAAATAAATAAATAAATAACAATAATAATTTTTTTTAAAAATGACCCCCATTCAATTTGGTTGCTTCGGGTTTGGCTATCGCTAGGTGAAGGCATCCCGATGTACAGTAACCATCACACACTGCTAAAGAAATTGATATATGCAGACAAAGCACCACCAGGCTAACAAACCATGGCCCACAGTATAGACTAGATATGCAGGTAGCTTGTCATCTTCATGGATATCCTACTAGTCTAGTTAGAAGTTAGTGAACAAGTACTTTTAAAAAAATAGCGTCCCTAGGCTAAAATTAACCTTTCCTTAATAAAAATCATAGCATCCATGTGGAAGTAGCAGAAGGAAAAAAATAAATAAATTGACATTTGTACTTTTCCCATGCAAAACACAGGCTTTCCTGCTGAAGTTGAAGATATTTTACATTAAAGTAGCCTATTCATTAAAAACTATTTTTTGGTTAACCTGGGATTTTAAGTTGGAAAATTCCAGCCTGAGGGGGCTCCACTAAAAAAACAAACCAGAGCAGTAAACTGGTAGCGACTTACATCCAGTGGCTGAGAAGGTATTTTCAGCTTGGTTAGGTGTGCTTTGCTGCTGGGCTTCAGCTCATTCACGCTGCTGCTGTGAGTCTGACTACTGTAGTGTTCAGAGGATAACTTTGGTTCCATGGATTCCTGCCCATCCATTGGCCTTACATAAGCAGTGGGTTTTTGTAACATTGAATTGGACTTGGACATGAGGGAAGGTGGAAAAGACTGATTAGAGTGTTGTCCACTCGAAAATGAGGGAACACGGGAGGGAGAGTCCCAGCTGGCATCAGGATCCCGGGGCGATTTTGAGCGCTGATGTTCTTTGTTGTGATGATCGTTTCCATGAGATCTAGAATGGCTGGAGCTCAGTGAGGAAACAGCAGATGGTTTTCCAGGGCTGGAAGAACGGGATTTGGAGTGTTCTGATCCATGCTGGCTTTTTTTGCGGCTGCTGCTGCTACTGTACGAGTCACGGTCATGTCTCTGGCCACTACTGCTAGTGTTATTGCCACCGCCACGCTGACTACTGTGGCCGCTCTGTAAACCCGAGGACCGTTTCTGCGATTGTGAGGAAGTGCTAGGTGCTGGTCCTACCGGAGTCCATTTGCTACTCTGATGCGAGCTGGTATTGTGTCTCTGTTCACCAAAGAAACTTTGGTTTGATTTCTCATCAGCTGTTGATGGTACAGTTGGTTTGGGAAATCCAACAAGCTTCTGTAGCGATCTATCTCCTATAAGATCCGTCATTTCATCATAATTTCCAAGCATGCTCTGAATGCGACTAGACAGTTTGTCTTCTTTGCTGGTCTGTGAAAATCATTTTTAAAAACAAATGCAAAATAGAGTTACTAAAGTCACACCTTCACTTTCAGTAGATTGACCTGATGCAATTATTGCGGCTGATCTGAATTCTATGTCTGAAATTATGGTTAACATCCATGTTTCCATGGATGTTAGTTTTAGTTTGTTTCTTAAGCAATAACTTAACCCTCCCAAACATAAAGCAAAGATGCACTTCAGCCACAGCCCTCCTTAGCCTTTTCTCAAACACTGCAAAACTACAGCAGCATTTCCTGTGCTAAAAGCTGATAACTTCACTACGTTAGGCATTTCAGCATTTGAAAATAAACTGCTACTTGGAATATTCCATTTCTGGACTTACCCAAGTCTGGATTACACTGATTGTAAGTTAGAAAGTTTAGCAGCAGGCTAACCCTCCCCAAAAAAGCTATTTGCCACAACACAAACAACAGTGTAAGTGTTTTGAACCACTGTAGCAAAGGCAGAAGAAAAATAACAACAACAACAAAAAAAATCTAAGGTTTCATTGTCCCTTTTCTTACTCCTTTCAAAGCAGCCCCTCCATCATGAGCATTATTTTATATCTGCTAGTAGAACTGCTTAGCAATTAACTGTCCATCCTTATTTCAAGGCCTGCTTAAATACTAGCTGACAAAAGAGCTGTGCTCTAAAAAAATCGTGTAGAAATTCATTGCATGTGATTCCTGCTACAAAAATTGAGTTTGTAAAGAGTGCGTGAACTCACAACTTTGTACGGTTCAGCAAAGAGAGGAGAGTTAGGTGGGAAGGCCTCTTCACCCTGTTGAATTTCTTGATTTCGCCTTTCCCTTTCTTTCATACGCAGCACATTCCGGTCTTCACGGTTCATGTTGCTGCAAATAAAACAGAGTTTTGATCACAGAAGGAAGCAGGGGGGTTTGGAAGCAAAGAGCCAGCCCGCTGGACCAGAAGAGGAGCTCTGCTCAGATCCCCATTCTGACTGCATCTCCTCAAAGTCAACAAGGGTGCCCCATTCAAAAGCTCTGGCTCCTCCAGCAGCCGTAATCCACGATTTACAGACAATTTTCCATTTCTGTTATTAACACTTTGACAGTTTATGCAGTGATTAAAAAAAAAAAAAGAAAAAAATAGAAACACACAAAGTTCTCAAGCCAAATACCATTTCAAAACATTTCACCTGCAGAATCATTGGACTATTTTAACCCATGCAGTTCACTGGCCGTTCACTTCTAAAATTACCCTTTTTTCCCCTCACTACTCCCACCCCAAACACTCCCCATTTTGCTCTCTTATCCTCCGCCCACTCAACACATGACGTCTACTTTAAACGGGGTTTTATTTGTGTTCCTAACGCACCTCTCTTGGCACCCTTCCTCCCCCATAATCCAACCCCAAGCTTTGATGTTGTTTCCAGGCCTCCCTAGCTTCCAGATGAAATTTTACTCAAAACTGTATTTCACTGAAGTTTGAGGAATAATAAACTTTTTGCCTCAGGCCATACAGTCCGACTTTCCCAAAAAACATGGATTAAGAACCTGGATGTCACCCCTCTCACATCCTGGTCTTACTGCTCGAGTCCTCAGCAATATGTCAAATGGCAGCAATGAGAAAAAGTCAGTTTTAAAAGAAATTCCCTTTGAGTTTGACAAAACTCGGATTGGGACTTACAGAAATAAGCAAAGAAAGGTGATAAATCGGATGGCTCTAACTTCATGCCAAGAGATTCATAAATTTCCCTTACTGATCTGCAGAAATATGGTAGGTGCCTTCAGCAAGGCAATAATGTGGAAGGCCACATGCTCTGCAGTCTGAACTGGAAAAGCCATCTGCTCAGAAAGTCGGTTCTTGTTTTCAGACAACTGCCTGATTATTTTCAACATGTTTACAGAAGCATTAATTTGGAAGCTGTGCAAAAACAGCTATTCCACTCTAAACAAGACTTCAACCTATCACTCATTTTTCTAATGTAAGCCTTCTCGTCTTGCAATTATTTATTTTAACCTTATTTCTGATTCATTTGGCTTCATTTTGTCTGCTAGTTTGAGCATGATGAAATTTAAGGGGATGCCAAAACAAGAATAAACCCTCAATATAAAGTTAAATATTTGATTCTTTTAAGGCAACAGATAGCTGCATTTCCTGCAGTATTTGCACTGTAAACAAGGTACGTGCCTTAGCATAATCCAACTGGAGGTTGATACCAAGTCTATGAGTATAAATTTTAACTTAAATGTGAAAATTACGTTTTTTCCTCTCCAGCCATGCTAAAACTAGCTGAACTACCTCCAGTTCCCCTACTGAGAGGGGAACTCTTTCCCTGGAACCCGGCTAGCAAACCATAACAGCAAAGTGTGAACTTGCTTTAGAAGCTTAAGAGCTAACACGCTTTTCCAGGTAGTACCCCAGTTTCTTGTAAGTGTGGGACTGAAACACTGACACAATCAGATTTAACTGTAGATACTGATCAGTTTAAGCCACCCGGACCAGTCTGAATCGATGTCTTTTTACTATTAGGGGTAAAGCATTAGGCAGGGGGTAGAAGTGTGCTCACCTACATCAGAGTAGTTTGTGTAGATATGCTAACACAGTCAATTAATACAGCTGTACATGTACAAGCTTATAATTAAAAAATTTACATTAAGATTTTGTAAATGAGGATTAAATATTAACAACGAGATCTCTATTAGCTTTTAGAGCGCTCTCCTCGCTCCTCCCTCCCCGCGACTCCAGGCCTGCCGGGGAAGAGGAAGGACTGGGCTTGTACCTGCCGCTAGGAGCCGGATCCTGCTCAGACTTCCCTTCCCCTCGTCCTTGGAGGCCTGAGCGCAAGCGGGAACTCCCAGGAGGGGCAGAGCCAGGCTAAGGGCGACAAGACCACTGCCCCCGCCGCAAGGACCCGAGTCACCTTAGCTTCCACATCTGGGGAAAGAAAGAGTCAAAAGTTACAAGAAATCAGAAACCAGGCCAAGAGCACCGAGTAACACTGCTGTTTCCAGGACACACAATTCCAGCAGGCTCAAGTCATTCCCTGTGTCCCATTTGCCGTACGCGGCTCCAGAGCCCATTCCCCTCTCCAGCCCAACACCCGGCTGGAGGAGCAAGACGGAAACTCGTGCAGGAAGTCTGCAGAAACTTGCAGGACAAAATTCATTGTTTTAATTTTTAAATCAAAGAAACTGTTTTTAACCACTGCTCTAAATATACTCAGCACGCAAATCAGTTGAGCACCGCTCAAATCACCCATATCAGAAACAGGAGATGGAGCTTCCATCTCCTTCTGGATGCCTATTCGGTGTTTCTGCTCATCCTTAGGGCGAAGAGGGCCTGGCTTTGGCCGCACCGTTTGCTCATGCGGCCGTAACCTTGGACTTCATAACCTGTTGTGAAACCCTCGTGCTGCTGCTGCCTCCCTGCCGCAGCAGCTGCCACCTGCCGCGTGGGACACATCCCACCCAGGCAGCTCTTGGACCGGGCTCCCAGTTTTATGCAACAGGGGGGAAAACTCCCCAGTCTGACCAGCAGCACCGTAAGGAAGGGACCGTCCCGGCCCCCGGCGGGGTACGGGAGGAGCAACCTGCCCTGCTCCCCCAACCACAGCAGGCACCGAGGAGAGGGTCCCTGCCCAGCTCCCGGCCCCCGCGCTGGCACCGCTCCACCTGCTCGGGCACAGGGCATGGAGCCGCCGGGACAATCCCGCCGGGAACGCGGTGCGGGAGCCTGAAGGGCAGCTCCGAGCACGCAGCGGGGGGCTTTGCAGCATCTTTGCAGCGCCCGCGCTTCATCCAGACGCGCTCATCTCAACTCGGGGCTTTTTCCTTCCTGAATGGGTTTTGTAAGCAAGAGAAACCAAAGGCCCGTTTCCTCGGGACTGTTAATTAGCGCTGGTGAAGCACGCGAGGTTGGTTTGACAGTGTTTGGCCACGAATATTGAACACTCTTTGAGGGAAGCTACAGAGCAGACAGGGTCACACATAGCCTTGTACCCGCTGCCCCGGGGTCTGACACCGCCACCGAGCAGAGAGAAGCCGGACACTTTGCCCATCATCAGGAATTACACGTTTGCAGAAGTATTTCAAAATACACACAAGTTGTCCCAACGCCCCATCTCATTCCTTCCCAAAGATTCTTGCTACTCATTTCAAATATTTAGTTGACTTCCACCATGGGTGACAAACAGCGTTTCAGGACAGCCTGTTCTCCTAGCTGTGCACGGAGCGGGGCATCTTCAGCAGCGCAATGCAAAAGCCACACACAGCCCTGAAAAGCTCTTCTGTCCACAAAGCCACCCGCATGCAAACACACCCGCGTAAGAACCGTTAAGAAGGGAGAAACTGAGATAATCAGATTATCACCCCACAACAAAAGACAAAATGATGCTCAAAATCAGAATATGCTCTGATGCTGCCAAGAGCTATATTTAATATTTAGCAAAAGTGAAAATCTTGAACTTTAGTTTTCTTTAAAAAATAAAGAAAGAAAGAAATCAAGTAAAAATGTCAAACATCTCCCACCACAATGGAACAGCTTTGCACAAAAATATCCCAGACTGTAAGAGCTTCTCTAGGTAAAGTTTAATGGATAATCGATGTCACAAATACACTGTTTCTGTGAACTGGACACTGAATCTGCCAGCATACACTGGTAGAGATAAAAGACACTTTAAAAATAAACTGAAGTTATTCTAGGGCTTGCCAAAAGCTCTACAAGCCAAGGCGGTCTTCACAAAGCTTTACAACGCATTGAAGCAAGCAGCAAAACTAAGAACTTACAGAAAATACAAATCATAGTTTTACGTGTGGCAAGAAACAGGAAAAAAAAAATCTCCAAAGATTGAAGCCTTCCATTTTATTTGCTTTCCTGGCACCTCCTGATACAAGGGCTGAAGCTTTCCACCCGCTCTGATCAATACAGAAGCAGGATTCTTTGTCGAGGGAGGGGTATTTACCTTGGGGTGGCTCCAACTTGATCTGCTTCACAAATGAAAAGTCTGGTAGAGCAAAAACATTCCAAAATTGTAACTCAGTATCAATCAATCAGCCCATGACTAGGCAGACTCCCATAGCAAAATCACGTGTGTCCGATAATAAAACTTGAGCCATCCTAGGTAGTTTGATGAGAACGTAGTGGGTTTGGTTTGGTTTATCTGTTTTTAACATAACTCCATCTCTAGCAGGAAGTTATCCCCCTTGCAAGGTTCGTTAGAAGGCCTGAGCTAATGGCAATGTAAAATAAAGAGGGGCACAAGAGATTCAGCATTAACAGGAGCAGGTGTTTGCAGCGTTCATCCACCCCGAGCTCCACGGCAAGGGCTGTGCTGGACGCTCCACAGGGAGACGTCAGGAGTGGAGATGAGCAGGTCTGCACGTACCGTAAGGGTGGCAGAGCGCTAGGAACACAAAGCAGAGAACAAGCGCGCGGCCGAGGTCGGTGTCCGAGGAGGCTCCTGCAGAAGGAGCTCGCAGCTCGCTGCAGCCCCGGCGCAGCGCACAACTTGCTGCTGCACGGGACACGGGTGCGAACGCCCAGCGCTGCGAGAGCAGCAGAGCTGCCCTGCACCGTCTCTGTGTCAATTCCAACAGCCTGGGTAAAAGGAAACGCAAATAGTTACATCCTCCTCTTCGGTTTTATCAGCCAGGTTCCTCCACTCACCCTCTGCCAAGAAAAGGCAGACCTAAAGCTCTCACTTCTGCCTATCTGTCGCCTTTCTATCCCATTTATGGAGTGGAAGAGTCCATAAATCTGCCTGGCTGTGGGAAACAAAGCTCCCTGCTTTTCTGTCCCTGGAGAGTAGAGCTGCACACAGGCCATCAGCTTGAGACCCTCCTTTCTGTGCTGTCCCTGCAGAAAAGACTAGAAAAATACAGAAACCTAGTGACTCATGGCCCAATTCCTACTCTCGCTTTGCTCCCCACAGACTCGCACAGCAGCGCGAGAGATAATTCGTCTCCCCTCTATCTGCTGCAAAGCAGCTGGAGAGGAGGGACAGGGACTGACTCGAGAAGAGTAATGGGACCGACTTGCGGAGGAGAGCAAAAACCTGAGCACTGCGATACCAGAGCCGTCACCTGCAGAAACCATCATGTTCTGCAGCTCCCTCGGCTCCGAGCGGGGCTCCTGCTTGCACGGGAGCAAGGTGCAACAGGCGCCCGGTGCAACAGGCACCCGCAGCAGCAGCACGGGCCTTGCCCGGTGGCCACGCGTTTGTTGGCTTTGTCTTGCAGCACTAAAGCTATTTGCAGGGCTATAAAAAGGTTTCTTGACCGAGCCAATGCCACTCCTCTCACTATCATCTGAAGCTATGGTTGCGATGCTCCGCATTTCAGGACAAGAAATTGCCATCCACTGAAAACGGAGTTTAGTTTCTCAAATAATTCTCAATTCAACCCAATTCAGTTTTCTATTAGAACACTCTTCTCATCCTTTCAAATTCTGAAGCACAAGTATCCTCCATAACGAGGCACAGTGCAAAGACATAACGACAAATACAGTTTTTACATGCAATTTTTCATGTCTACACAGGCTAACCAAAGCACATGATAATACTGTTTCCCAACAATATTCTGCAGCTTAATTGGGCAGAAACTTAATAACCCATTCCTGTGCCTACATGTTCTTCTGCTTCAACTTTGAAGCCAAGACAATTGGTGGTTCAATTTTATTAAGCAATCGTTATTCAGACATCTAACATTAATCGGCCTATTACAGCTCTGACTTCCTCGCATTAATTTGCCTTCATGAAGGGCATCGTTACACTGGGGCCCTGTGAACTCCACGGCATTAGCACTAAGAGAGGACTCACGTCGCAGAAGCTCTCCGCTAAGTATGTTTTGGGTGAGACTTCAAACAGTCGATAATGCTCTCATCAAGTCCCAACTGAAGGAGTAACAAGGAAAGATGGAAAATCCACGTGCATTTCGAGGCTCACATCCTGCTCCTGTTTTAACAAGAAGGCAGAAAAACTAAGGAGGGAACAAGATTTTCCAGTGCATTACCTACAGGTAGCCAGCGCTTCCTCCAGTTTTGGGCAAAAATCACCCGTCTGCACTTGCTCCCAAGGCAGATTTATCTTAAACTTGCCATTTTAACCAGGTTTGCTGCATTCTGCTGGACCAGCACACTACAGCACACCGCAGGAGCTCAGATAACGCGTGAAGTTGCCGTATGGGCACTCAGCCCTTGGCTGGCACTTGGAGGAGCGAGTTCTCCTCCTCTATTTAAACAGCAGCATCAGGGCCTCTTCCCTTCCCCTTGCAATCACCGCTTGTTTTGTAAACATAATTTCCATCTGATACAGCTTCACAAGCCTCGATAATTAAATATTTCAGGGCTATTAATGCATCCTGTGCCCAACTTCCCTGGGCACCTAGAACAAAGGGTAATTTTCTAATTCGAAGCAGAGCGAGGGTGCGGCCCCAAGCACCTTCCCTGGGCAAAGGCCCTGCAAAAGCTCCCGTCCCCATCCCTGTCCCTGCTCCGTGCGCAGGACAGGCAGCAGCTCTGGAGGGGAGACCTGGCCAAGTTAAAAAATATGGATTTTCGAGGGCAGGCTTATTTTCAGTGCAAATTTATGATGGGATATACTCCACCACAGCCCCCTAGGCAGGCATACTGGCGTCAGAGAGCAGGAATGAGCAACTTTAAAAAAAAAAAAAAAAAGAGAGAGAGAGAGAACACAAACTCGCGGCATTAGTTTTATAGGTGGACTTTGTCCACAGCAGTTGGCAAGAAATACAGATTTGACTGAGCTTTTCCTCTTAAAGTTCCAACTGGGAATACAAAATCGTGTCCTGCTCTTGTGTGCCTGCCTGCAGAAACACCCCAAACCCGCAGGAGCGCCCGTCTCGCCGCCCTCCGCAGGCAGCGGCTCCGCGCCGTGTCCCCGTGCCCCGTGGCACCTTCCCAACGGAGCATCTTCCAGCCAGGGAGAGCCAGCGCCTCTGCTCACGGACACGCTGCTTCCAGGATGCCGGGGCATTTAAATTGTGACGTTGGCTTATGGGCTTCCTGAAACCCAGAACTGGAACTTCCATAATATAGGAATTTTAATTATCATTCCCCATTTGCTCCTCCAACTACGATCCAGCAACTTTACTAAATTCATTGCTTGCTACCTGTCTAGAAACAGCTGGGAATACTTGAATGACATGGAAACTTTGGGACTTGGGATACTTTCTGATAATGTAATTTAAGTCTTTGTGTTTAAATTTAAGCATAATGAAGATAAACTTATTACACTTTGGAAAAACCTACCAGAGAAGAGGAGCTTTTAAGATTTGCAAAGCAAAAAATCTTGTAAGTGGGAAGTGACCAGAACTACCCTCAGAGCTAAGCTAAAATTCAGCAGAAAAGCCACAAACCCTCGTGGAAAACAACCACCACCACCTTTCTTACTACCCCTTCGTGACTTCAGTGTTGGTATTTTACAATTCCTGCTAGTAGATTACTGAGAAAGGCAGAAAAAAAAAAAAACCCTCCTGCAGCCGCTGAGTATCAGATCATTTAGCAAAGCATCAAGTGTTTCAGGAACACAGTTGGTAAATATTAATTTAGCTACGCAAACCCTTTTAATGAAAGCCCAGCCCTGGCTGCCTGCCCGGCCGGAGCGGCCCTGCGACACCTCTCCTCTCCGCGGGGCTTCCTGGCTTAGCTTTAGCTTTTTTGGTTTTTAAGGTCTCACAGCTTTTTACCATGCCCTGTATCTTATCTTCTGCTTCGGTATTTATAGTAAAAAAAACAAAGTCTCCTGTCGGGCCTCTTCCCCCTGCTCCTGCCGTGTGCAGTTGGCAGCTCCGTGTTCAACGCACAAGCGATGCTGGGCCCTGCTCCGGAACACCGCCAATATCCCATTCCTTATGCGAGACAGCTGGGAATATGCTACAATGCGGAGCAAGAGTCGCGTTTTCAGGCCTTTCTCCAGGAGACCGACGCGATCTGGCCCCCAGCTACTGCGGGGCGGGCTCAGAGCAACACCAGTGCGCAGGGCCTCTGCTAACCGAGCGCATCCTGTCCCAAGACGCTTCCGAGTCCTTAATATTGTGTCAGATTATAGAAAAAAGTCATAAACTGTCCTCCACACACCCTGGGTGAAGTGTCCAGCACTCGCAGAAGCTGTTCTGTGTTTGCTGGCCTAGGAAAGGCCCTGCACGAGCCGCTCGGACTGTTATTCCTAACAGATTTTTTAACAGGAGTTAAAAGACTTGACAGACAAGAAAACTGCCGAACAGACGAGCCGAACAGCTCTCAGCATAAATCAACTGGTAAGGCAGCTTGTTACAGCTCCGATTATGAGCAGACAAGCTAAACAAAGCTTGAATGATTACGATTTAAAAATCGGTGAGACTTGATGAATCCTGCCAGTGGAAAAGTTAAAGTTTTTCTAGCATGAAATAGAACAGAAGCCACCTTAAAAAACCTTGCCAGAATCCATCGGAGTTTCAAAACACTTCTTGCAATAGGTGAGCTCAGAGCACACAACTGCATCCAGGCAGACACTTCCACTGCTGCCAGTTTATTCCAAGGCTGGAAACACTATCAGCAGATAAAACTGCCTTCGAGTGCTGCAGAAAACACATGGCAAAGAGGGCCTTGCATCCCCAAAGAGATCAAAATACTGCAATGAGCAAAGTGGAGGGAGTCCTATGAAATCCCGGCTTAATTAACTACTAATTACCATGGCACCTTGGTGCTCCAAGCGTGGAGGAGCAGCCCTGCACGGGGCTGCTGTATTTGTGCGCCAGGTAACGGTGCTGGCACCCCGAGCTCTGCCTGCTCAGCAGCTTCGGCTCACGAGCACCGCGGTGCAGGGGGCTTCTACTGTCATTCCTTTCAGCAGCTGCTCAGCCAGGATGAAGATTAAGTTTAATGAAGTGAAAAACGAGCCAAAGCTCACATTATAGAGTGAAGCATATGAAAACAATCCGAAGTGATTATGAACAATGTGCAAGTTGTTATAATTTAAAGTGCATGAGCATCATTTCTGCTGCTGAAGTGTTAAGAAGTGAGATGATCAAACAGTAACGAGTAGCGAGGCTGAAGGGATCAGGGCTACGAGTCTAATGGGCATCACATGAGCAGTTTAGCAAAGCAGACTCCTTCACTGGCTGAAAATACTACATCGTCCATGCAAGTTACTCAGTCCAAGTGTTACTGCCTTCAACATTGAAAATAAAACTGATCGCTCATGCAATTAAGTTTTCTCTTTGTAACTAAAATGGGGTGAGACTTGGTGGCCAATCCAACCAGTTCAATTCAGCTGTTTTACCTTTCCTAGGCATCTGGCACAGAGCAGCACCTGCTTTCAATTGCTTTTGTGGGTTAATTGGATTCTACTTACCATCCCAGAGCATTATGATACAAGTTAAGATTAGTCATTTCCAATGCATGATTCACCACTTACGTAAAAATAATCGCTTAAAAATGTTAAGCTGTACAATGGGTTAATAGCAAATTGCATGAACAAAGTAACACTCCTGCTAGTAGGAAGCTCCCTCATTATATTATATTAGCCATATATAATGGCTCATTATATTAGCCAATAAGATCCAGATTTTCTACTTGCCTCCTCCTAAGGTGGAACCCACATTGAGAGAGCATTTTTTGACCACCAGTAGTTTTTCAGTTTGTCAATAAAGAAATATTAACATTCCTTTTACTAGACCCAAAGACCTTTTATAAATCCAAAAAAGGATTTGTTAAAACAAACAAAAACTATCAAAAAAATATATATATTTGGGCCAGTTAGGCAGGTGAAGAGGACCCGGTGAAAACATCTTGACCTGCCTAATAGTGTGTGGATCTTACTTCACTTCCCCATGAAAGATTGTAACTTGTTTTCTTCAGTAATAAATAAATAAATTAGGGGAACATGAAGAAAAGAGAAACAAGAAAAGTCTTTTTTTAGGAGCTTATTAGTGATATACTAATTTAAATTGAAGACTTTGTTCAGACTCTCTCCCAGTAAAATATATTTCTGGTAATTATTGCTCAGGAATGTGTCACAGCAGAAACTCCTTACTTGTATTTTGTCCTCATTAAACATAATTGGTGCTGATATTACAGGAGAAGTAATTATTGCTCTCAAAAAAAAGCCTTTTCACCCTTTATCTTTGAAAGGCTATCTACGCTAGAGCTTTCACCATGTTAGATCAATGTTTTATTAGCTTAATGTTATGCTAATCTATTCTATTAGCAGCGTAAGAACATAACTAAATACAGCGGTCGCAAAAATTCAGCCGTCAAATGGAACCAAATCCCAGCAGGTAACCGAAGGGGATGCGCCTCGTGGGAGGGAGGAGGATATTGCATCTCCCCCCCAAAAAACCCAACAAAACCCCACCGCAAACCAACAAACAGCAACAACAAACAGCAGCAGCTCTTTCTTCATGCAGGATCACCTAGCACATTTTTATATATTTTTTGTTGAGTTTTTGTAATCTTTTGGTTTACCCTCCCTATAGGAAAGGCACTCCAATAGCTGCTCTTCAGCCAAACTGCACAGCGAGAAGTGTGGACTCTTATCTCCTCATCCTGCTCGCTTTAATGATTTGTGCACATCAAAGCCTGATTAGAACCATGTAAGCACTTCCATCACTGAAATCTCTTTAACGTCTTTCAGAAATTAAATTAAATGCAGAAATAAATATCTATATATGTGAATGTGCAATCAGAGATGGACAGTTGTGGCCAGCTGCTGAGCACTTGTAACTTCAGCACCCATGGTCACACATGCTGAAGCATATATATAGATGTTTGCTTCAGAATACCGAATAAAATCATTCCAGACTATCAACATAAACACCAATTACTCATTTATGGTACTCATTTAAAACTCGCAACAGAATTACTCTAAGGAAAGCGCCTTCTACATTTTCTGCCTGCTATTTCCTCTATTCAGCCCTAAAACAAATTTGGGGGGGAGCATCCACTATAAACATCTGCCCTGGCAAATAAAGCTACCACAAGTCACTTCCCGATTTTCTGACGCCGGAGGATCTGCTAGGCTACCACTGCCCCGGATGGGCTTTGGATGCTGGGACGCGTATCCAGGAGGATGCAGCTGGCCATGGGGTAGGTGCCCTTTACCTCGAGGTCTATGCACTGTGCACAGCTACCAGAGCAGCCAAAGAACCTTTCACTTCTCATATTTAATTATTGGCTTCTGCATTTGAAACCCACTGTCATTTCTCACATCGTAGTTTGATCACAGATCAACTCAAAAAAAAAAAGTAAGAAAAATTATTTAGCGTGAAGTGGAAAGGCAGAAATGAGAGGTAGTGCCCAACAATCTGAAATTTCAGCAGGTTCAAGAAATAAAGCTGTTAAGGAGGATATCTAATACAGAGCAATTTAAATTTTACCATGGTGAAATCTAAGAAGCTCAGGACGAGTTTAAACCGTTTTTTTTCTGTCTGAAGAGCAATTTTAACTGGCTAGTGGTTAGTAACGCTATGTTCCCAATGCTTGATTCTAATTTTTTTTCCTTCAAACCCGAGGCGTTCCTCACATTGACCAGCAAAGCAAGCCCTGGCTGGAAGCTGCAGGCACAGACTGGAGCTAAAAGCAGGACCAACCTCACGCCTGGGGCTGCTCCTCGACCCCCAGCAGCTCCCGGGCTCGTCCTGCTCAGACCCCCGCGCTGGATGCAAGGACGGTCCCCGCGTGGCGTAAAGGACAGTCACGGTAAGCAAGGGCAGCAGGGGACAATGCACGGGGACAAGGCAAGAGGACAGGACCTTATTGCAGGACCATCAGCAAGGGCAGTGGTAGGGGAGAAGTCAGGATCCAGCCAGTGTAAGGGTGGAAATGGTGAGAATGGGAAAAAACGTGGCCTGAGACACGATGCCTCCCTGGTTCATAAGTGCAACAGGTATCAAACAGCACACGACAGCTACAAGTTATTTCTGCCCGAAACGCAGGCGTAACTATCCCGTTAATTGCACCGCACAGAGACAAGTAACTTGGAAGGTAAGAAACACGTTTCAGTTTCCAATTCTGATTTTTGCTGATTTAGAGCCAAGCACTGCTCCAACAGATGACACCCGATGACTAAAAGAGGCCACTCTGCAAAGGAAACACATGGTGGTTGTTACAGTGAAGTTAAACACAGCATCACCCCTTAGAGAGGTCAGGAGTGACCATTGCCATTTACAGCATTCAATGCCAATGAGGTAGGGCCAAATTACAGACAGACACTAGGAATTTACTTCTGTCTCCAGGAGACTGCAAAGTTGCAGCCTATTAAAACCCAAGTGCCTCCTCACTCGGGGCACCATATTCAGTAAAAGTTAACGAGTTTAAAAGCACCGAGTCCAGGGATCCCCTTCGGTTTAACACACAGTCCCTGACACCCTTTCCAACCAGGACATATCTGTTATTAAGAGTTTACAAGGAAACACACACATTTCCAGTAATTCCCTTCTGTCCCTCCACTAATAAGCCACTGAATTAAAAAGCTAAGGGAATTCTAAAGTTCAGGTCACACAACAAGCATCTTAAAGCTTTTTTTTTTTTTTTGAAAGTGCAAAACATCAGCCCTTTAAAGGAAAATAAGCACAATACCAACACACACAAGCTGAGCACCATTCTTCTGGCCTGTCTCCTAGCAAGCATTGCCTTTATGCCCCCCAAATAGTAAAGAAAAGCAGTCAGAGGAGCAGAACCATGAGCTCTATGAAATTTGGGGAGGTAAAGAAGTCTGGTCAAAAAAAAACATGGCTATTAGAGTATTCTACTATTACCGAGAGCATGCTATACTTGGTTAATTATAAACCACGGATAAGTAACATATTTGGTATCCAAGTTGCCAATAAAAGTTATGACAGAATAAAATATAAGATGAACTATAATAAACAGAGATGAATAAAAGGGGATGTGAGGAGGGTACTAGTGATCGGTACCAAGCCTCAGGAGGAAGAGGGGCAAAGCTGCACCTTACGAGAAAGCTGCTAAAGGAGAAACTTAAGACAAGATTTCAGTGCAAAAACTTATCTCATTCAGTGTTTGTATAATACTAAGCATAAAAATATCCTATTTTTCTGTTGGTACCTGACACTGCTGCTACATTTATCAGTAAAATAATTAACAAATCGAGTAAGAACAAGAGACATAACGTCTTGGAGAAGCACAATATGGTTGGGGAGAAATACCAGAGTAGGGAAAAGGGAGGTTTGAAGCATGAAGGTGGAGAAATAAACTTGGAGAGCAGTAAGAGTGAGAGCGCCCGGGGAGGTGGCAGGCCCCACGGCAGATGATATTACAGCTAAACGGGAAAAGGGAATTTTGGACTGCGCGTACGACGCTGGCACCCAACCAAGGCCGTGAGCCTCGCTGCGCTGGGCACCTCTGCAAGGCACAAACATCAGACTCACTTCAGAGGACAGACACGAACACCGACGGGAAAGCGCAATTTAAAAGGAATACACACAGTTAAAGTGTCTACAATAAGAACAAATCTGGGCTAGAAAAAGAGAAAAAATGCATAGTATGAGAGCAGCGCTGCTTTAAAAACTCAGGCTGACTAAACTCAAGAGAAAAGCGTTATGAAAGAAAGGAGCACTAGCCTGTACAGTTATATTTCTTAAGTGACAGAAACCCTATCATTTCACAAGGTTAAGCGCATCTTGTTAGTCATTAGTAGCTGCAGAGAAGGAACCATCTTGCAAGAGAAGAATAACTGTCAGATAAGATCTTTCATCTTTAGTTTTGCAATTCTATGACTGCAATTTGTTATTTTCTTATTTTAATACAGTTAGCAACATTTTACATACATTTTACACTGCTCTAGCTACATGTAACCTGTTAAAGCTTCCTGACTCATCTCCAGAGAGGCCCTCTTCGCCGTATCACCTCTCCAGCTCACCGCAGCTCAGAACATTCCCGCTTAGGCACAGATAACATTGCTTCTTCCTTAACAGAGCCCAAGGAAGACACTGAAATCAAGTGACAGGGAGAAGAGACATGGGCTCAGGTGGAGTTATTTCTTGGCCTACACTGAAGCCGCCTGCGAGGCCCAGTACCTCTGTGGAACAGAATATGCCTGTGGAATAAACCACACGTGAGTAACAAACTGAAGTTATGTGGCTGAGAAAAATTACTGCAGCAGGAGAGAAACCTCGGAGTCGCTGAAACCTCAAGGTTGTTTTCACATCCTCAAGACAGGTAGACCCCAAACACGTGCGAATAACTCTCCCCCCAGCTCTGCACACACGTTGCTGCAGACAAAGGAGGCCTCTTGGAAGGCACAGGGGGGTTTTCACGTCCTCCACATCCCTGCCAAAATCTACACAAAGGGAAGCTACGGATTTCATGTCCTTACTCTCCAGACTAGGCTCACACATACATCACCCGTTAATACTTCTTCCTCTACACACTGCAGCTTTCTGTTGATCTAAGCAAAAAATAAGAGTAGTAAATGTTAAAAAAAAATATACAAAACGAGGATGAGCATAAAGGACAGAAACATAGGAAAGAGAAGCAGTTCTGGCGACTGCTGTGAGCCCAGAGAACACGGGATAGGGAAGGCATTGCATCATCCATCATTTGCTTGGAGAGTCCCCTGTCTGCCCCCGAAGCTGTTGCAAACTGCTCCTTCCAGCAGCATGGCACAGGCCATATATGTCCCTAGTTGCATCGCACATCCCGAAGCAACCGCTGTGGAAAAGAGAGCAGAACGGCCTCGCCGGCAGCGCGAGCTGTGGAGGGAAGGAGGAGCTAACGCACACAGGCCAACTTGCTGCCTACCCACTCTGAGGTCACGACAGGTTTGCACTAAAACGTATTTATTTTAATGCAAAATGCAAGCTGCATAGCTTTTAAAGATAAAAATACACAGCAGCTTTTTTATCAAATAGTTTGGCAATAACTATGCATAAGCATCCACAAACTGCAGCTTACTACGAAGAAAACATACATTATGGGATATTTCACCAAAGTTCTCAAGTTCTGTTAAGTTCAGGTCATTACAACTGGGAAGAATGCAAAGCAACTACACGTAGATGGGATCTTTTCACTGACTTTTCTTCTGTATGGTTTCTTGCACAAAACTTGGGAAAACAAAAAAACAACCAAAAAAACCTACCCTACACACTCAGTTTCCCTCTTACAACGTACAAGAGAAAAGTGGTAAAATGAGAACTGGAAGGATGTTTAAAGGAAATAGTAAGGACCTGAAACCACTTCTGAGACTGGAATCGAAATTTACTCTGTTTTTTTACAACTGGCAAAACAGCTCAAAAGGAAAGAATTTGCTCTTGTTTGAAGGTATCAGCGTGTTGCTCAGAGGCTAGGAAACCATAACCGAGTAACAAAACTGGTATGTCGATAAATCCAATATATTAATAATGCCTGCTAGGAAAAAAAAAAAATGCATTCCCTGTTAATGACCAATAAATAAATAAATAAAAGCTGTGGGGTTCTCCCTGCAAGCGTGACGTACCGCAGCACCGACGAGGCACAGGACACAGCAGCACCGCGGCTTTAATAACGTTGCTCTCACCAGAGAAGACACTAAATGACAAATCGAGTTTCCAACCACTCCTTGGAATCACTTGACCGGACCCTATTTCACAATAACACCGCGGGCTCTACAGCAATCCATCCCAGGGCTTAAGGGAAGCATCCAGAAGTTCTAGAGAAATGCAGGAAATCAGAAATACGCCCGGGAGAAGCGCAGTGACAAGAGATTTGGAAAAAATACTGTGAAAAATAAAGTTAGACGCTTGAACAGCAGGAACCGGTTTCAACCCCACCGGTGTGGAGTGAAGCGCCCGCCGGGCTCAGAGCGGAGGCTGCACCGACCCCGCGGGACCGCGGACACTCGAGGGCACCACAGGCCTCGCGCGTCTGCGACCGGCGGAGCCGTGAGCCGAGGATGGGGGCAGCCCGGACCTGCCAAGTGGGACCGTCTTTTCATCAACACGGCAGCTCTTCGGGCCGTGCCTGAGGTACGGGAATAGACGCTGAAATGGGCAGCTATTTCGAGCGCACAAAGGACAAGTTTGAGGGTGTTTTCTGGCTCGCTGAAGGGGGCTCACCCGCCGCCGCGCGAGGGGCCGAGGAGGCCGCCGTTCGGGCCACAAGGCCGAACTCTTCACTAGGGCCCATTTACGTAACGGCCGCGTCCTGCCGGGACCCCCGTTGCGGGGCCGCGGCCTCCCCGAGCAGCCCCGGCGGCAGGAACAAAGCCCTGAGCCCGCGGGAGGGACCGGGCTCGACCCGGCGGCCGGGGGAGA
>JAWLRI010000995.1:7283448-7295117 GCA_034781795.1 Crypturellus tataupa
CGTCTCCTCCCGCCGCCGTTACCGCCGCCTCTCGCCCGGCGCCGCGGGGCCCGCCCGTTTGTTCGCTCACACAGGCTCGTTCCGCAGCCGCCCGTTCCGTTCCGCTCCGTTCCGGGCCGCCCGAGGAGCCGTTCGCCATCGCCCCGCACGGCCCCGCGGGCCGTTTCCCATTGCCGACGCGGCCGGAATCTCCCTCCGCGGAGGAAGCTGCCGCGGGAGGTACCGCGTCCCGGAGCGTCTCCCCGCGGTGCCGGTCCAGGCCCGGCGGTACCGGAGCTCCCCGTGGTACCGGTCCAGGGCCCGCTCCAGGCCCGGCGGTACCGGAGCCGGGAGCAGCCGCCCGTGCAACGAACCCCGAAGGGGCAGCGGGGCCCCCATCACCGCCCCCCGGGCCTCCCCGCACCCACTAACCCGTTTAGGTGAGAAACACTGTGTTACCGTGAATACTTTTATACAAAAGTAGCTGATGTTGTGTTAAAGTCTGCCTCTTCCTTCCTTTGGGTGCCACGTACTGCTAGTGGGAAACACAGAAATACAGAAATTCTGTTTGTTGTTAGAAAAGGGCTCCCAGAGCCACAGTGTGAGCGGTGCCAATCTCCTCAGCTTTGGGGATAAAAATCCCCTTTTAGTCCCGCTGGGGAATTACTAGATCTTCAGGACGACGCTCTACCTCTCCTGTAAGAGGTCTCGTTGATTAAATATTTAGATTCATTGATTACCGTAACCACAAGAGAAAAAACTTCCTTTCTTGATCTGATTAACCGATATTTCTAATACATTTTAATGGATTATTTGACACTGGAAAACAAACTCAAGTACTTTGTATCGTTGGTTAGGGAGCAGAGAGCTCGCTTGAGAATATACTTTACCATAGAGGAACAGAAAATTAAACTACTCTTCCTAACACATCTATATAATGTTTTTAAAAAGATGTTTTGCTAGTGTCATTTTCAGTAGGCAAACATATTCTGTACTGTATATTGTATTATCACACACATTTGCATATCTCAAAATTATACTGTGAAGACCTACATCACTTAAGCATGGTTAAAAACATACTATATATAATTTTATAAACCAAATTAAATCCATAAGGCCAAGGTACATTGATCTTTTAAAACAAATAATTTGATAGCAAAAATCTCTAATAAGGACTCCTTCCTAAATATATATATATATATATAATAAATAAAATAAATGACTGTAACGTGATTTCATTTAGGACATCCAAAAACCTCTTCCTGGTTCTGACAGCTGCTCGGTTTAATGAAGGCCGAGCCCAGCGGATCCGGTCGTCTCGGCCTCCTCTCGCTCTCCCGCGCTTAGCAGTGTTTCTCCTTGAAACGCGATGCCTTTTCCCGGGGCTGTTTTTCTACCAGGCTGCATCAATTGCTTCACTCCAATTAGCAGTGGCAGTTCTACTGGCCGGGGAAGGATTAAACTGAGCCTGGTTAGAGCCACACGAGTCTCATGTAACTGCTTGGTAAATACAACAATTTCTAATCAGTGCTCTTTTTGTAAGGCAGCGATTTTTTGTACCTAGAGCTTTGGAAGACAGAATTCAAGAAATACCTTTCCCGATGAGCAAAGCCAGCACCGAGGCATCTTGCCACGAGCAATCCCGATGTGGTCTGCTGAGATGAACTGGTACGGCTCGCCAGGCGTGGGGGTTTTTCCTGTCTGTAAAATAAAAATGTGCAGAGACAAATGAAACAGAGTAATTCACATTCAATTATTATTTTTTTTTAATGCAAGTACAGAGCATCTTATCGCTGGTCTCAGACTCGGTGTTTGACAATACCAGATCCCCTGAAAGCAGTAAACTGCCTCTTAAAAGCCTCAGCTTGTGAGTCAACAGCAGATCAGAAGTTAAATTAAGGTTTCCTTAATTTCATCTGTAATTATTTTATCCTCCGCCCTGCTGAGAGAACCTCCTTATGCAAGTGTTTCCCTTTATGAACTGCATCCCTCTGCACATACCAAAGGTAACCAGATGCACGAAGTGACCAAACCCCCAAATTTAATGACTTTACTACTTAACAGTTGTCTAAGACCCTTAAGCTCTACCTGGCAAAGACAGCTTAACAAAGAGAAGAAATACACTCACGTGCGAACAGAGATTTCAGGAAATCATCTCGCACAAAGCCCAGCAACGCTAAAAATTAATGCACAACACATGGCAAAGACAGTTTGGAACCAACCCTCCCTCCGGAGCAGCTCTTCCCCATCCCGGCTCCCTCTCCCCGCGCTGCTCCCGCACGGTCCCAACAAGCCTGGGCTTGTCCGGGACAGGAGCTCCCCGGCACAGGCAGCTCCACATCCCTCTCCCGCCGCTCCCGGGCCCCTCCGACGGGAACTTCCCCACCCAGCGGCCTCGGAGCTCCAGGAGAAACCACCCTACTCCCATGGGGGGTTATTTCTGCACTTCGCTGCTACTGTGTCACTTCAGTTTGGATCTGCAAGAAGTACGAGCTTTGCGAACACTGTTTAATAATTTATTAACTTTCTCCCATTGAAGGGTACATTTGCTCAAGAGAACTTAAACAATTTCCTGGTAATTTTATTTACAGTCTGCAGCGTTCTGTAAGACACAGGAATAATTACAGACTAAAACATAGAACGTACATATTTTCAAACATTTAAATATAAGCACAGTTTATTCAAAAGTAATTCTACACACTACTTTTTTCCATAAAAATATAAAAAATAGTTACTATATTTTACATAAACCAGGATATTTACCAGGATTTCTTCCACATGTGATGCCCCCTCCCAAAAAAAGGGAACTCCAACAGTAAGAAATTTAGGAGACCACATCACTAATTAAAATACTAATGCCGACTGCTGAAATCCACCACAAGAGTAAATTAGTATCATTTTGCAACCAGCAGTAAGTGTTCTGCAGTTACGGTTGGATTTTTTTTTGCACTAACTGGCTTCTGCCATGCCAGATTCACAGACACGTGCACACTTTATCACATAAAAATAACAGACTGATAATACTGCAGACTATAAGGTCAGCCACCATGTCTCCAACAACATGGATTGGTAATCTTGTATTACACAACAATTTTTTGCAAAAATATCAAGAGAAACACCTTCCTTCGGGAACCCTAAAGGCAACTTCTTTTCTTACAGAATATCCAGTGAAAATAGCTTTTCTCACCTCTCTCCATGAAAATAGTGCCCATTTTTGCTTGTTCCTACTATGTCTCTAGTTTTATTGACCATATTCTGCACGGAAAACTAACTGAGTTTTTAAAAACAGCACTCAAGCCCTTCTCTCACGAGGATACATTAATTTACAAAAAAGGCACAAAGATGAAACCCCTAAGCAGCATCGGTCACACTTGCTCCACCGTGCACGGCTCCTCCTTCTCACCCAGAGGCTGCTGCAAGAGACTTTCCTCGTCTCAGAGTATTACAAATACACGAGCTAAGAATACAGGTGAAGTTAAAAAGACTAAAGCCTTTGCACAGGACAAACAGTATATTGATCATTAACAAATGAGCACTATTAAAAGCTTTACGTGGCAATCAAGACTTAACCTGGAAGCATCAGGAAAAGCCATCAGAAAAAAAAAAAAAAACAGAAAAAAAAAGCTCAGCAGCAAACAATACATTTGTTAACAGTGAGATGGAAGTCCCTTGTGTGCAACATTGTGCATTCAATTTCAACAAACAATGACAGTGCTCTGCAGCCAGCAGCGGAAAACTTTTGCTTCTAAACAGTTTAGAGGATTTTCTAAATGCAAGTGAGGCTGCCAAAACAGAACAGCAGTATATGATGCACAGCATGATCTGCAACAAAAAGCTTTTGCTTTCCATCATGTAAACATTGGGGTTACTGGATCTTAGCTCATATAAACAAATCTGATGATAGATTTTTAATTAAAAAAGTAAAATTTTCCATAAAAGGATTAACCACAAAAATACTCTTTCAGTAAGTCTCACATGCCATTTAATACCTTTTATGTCATATGAACAACTATGCAAAACACTTAGAAAGTTTTAGCTGTAGAAATGTTGACCAGTTAAACCATTTGGCAATATTGTGTTCAAAACACTTTGAAGAATGTTTGCGTTCACCAACATCAGTTCTACACTTTACCCCACTATTTCTTTTTCTTTTTCCTGGGCGGCTCGTCATCCGAGCTGCTGTCTGTGCTGCTGCTGCTACTG
This sequence comes from Crypturellus tataupa, assembly GCA_034781795.1. Lineage (NCBI taxonomy): Eukaryota > Metazoa > Chordata > Aves > Tinamiformes > Tinamidae > Crypturellus > Crypturellus tataupa. The sequence goes on from JAWLRI010000995.1 coordinate 7,287,631, forward strand.
CTGGAGGAACTAGAATCTGACTCGAACTCTGAAGAGGAGGAAGTACTACTTGAAGAGGAAGAAGATGAGGCAGTAGAGGAGCTCTCATCACTGTCGCTGTCTTCATCAGAAGAGGAGGTAGAGGAATCTTCACTGTCAGATGAGGAGTCACTAGCTGAACTGGCACTGCTGCTGCTGCTGGAACTTGTCACACTTTTAGATCTGAAAGAAAGCAAACACGTAGGTGAGAGCAGGCCTGCCAGAGACAGTATTACAGAGTGTTCTTTATACTCTGGTGTAATCCAAAGATCAATTATTTGGGCTGAAAATTTCTAGGTCTGACTCAATCTTAAGGACAACCAGCCTTCCCCACTCCCCCTCTTCCATTCTGAACAAATGCATTTTTTTCCTGTTAAAGCAACAGCACAAGGACACCACATGAAGTAAATTCTCCTGAACGAACTCAAAAGCCAAAATGAGACTACAGAGAAGTAGTTAAATTTGAAAGCTGGCAGGATCTTGTTCACAGTAACGTCTGCTGCCTTCACTGAAAGAGCCGAAGAGAAGAATATGAATGCTGTAGATTACTAGGGCCTTGGGAAAAATTAAAGATCAGTCCCCTGGCACATCACTGTAATAGGAAGTCAAAATTTGACTCTGTTAAGGCTGGTGGAAGTTCACTGTCTTCACAAATGTTGGAATTGTGCTCAGAGCCTGTTCTTAGATTACTCATGGCAAAAGAACCTGATCTGCCTGCTAAGCTTCCAGGGAGGGGAAGAAGGGGGTGGCCGCCCCTGGGGAAGCCCAGGATGAAGACAGAAATATGAATATTGGAAAGGGGATATGCCATGGATTTCTGCATGCTCTGCAATTTTCTTTTCATGCCAATAAAATACTAGCTTTCCTATTAAGAATCAGCCTTTATGAAAAGCTGCTGTTCTTGCAATTTCATGATCTTTGAATGAACAATATAGCATGAAATCCAAGAAAATGATTACTTTCTCCTATAGATCTTTGTCCAAGTAAAGTGTAAATGTACTAATTCACTCCCACCTTCCCACCAGCTAAAACTACTGACTATCATTCTGACAGCAAGCAAAAATACTTGATATAGTAATTTAGATTCGTCCTTCTATTAGAAAAATTGAAGTCCTGAGTAACAACTCAGGAAGTGCATAATACAGCTGGCATCTTGCAGAATCACAGAACTCATCACAGAATCTCAGTCTCTCCTCACACGCTCGATGCTCCAGTCCCTTCATCATCTCCGTGTCCCTGCGCTGGCCCCTCTCCAGCAGCTCCATGTCCCTCTTGTCCTGGGGAGCCCCGAGCTGCCCCCAACACTCCAGGTGCCTCCCCAGGGCTGAGCAGAGGGGCAGGATCCCATCCCTGGCCCTGCTGGCAATGCTCCTCCTGGTGCCACCCGGGCACTCGTGGAGCGCTCGTGATCCGCTATCTGTGTGTACACAGATATGGCTGATTTAAAAAAAATCCAAACACTGGTTAAATACAGACTTACTGCTGGGAAAAAAAAAAAAAAAAAAAAAAAAAAGATTATAAAAAACAAATTAATGCAATCAAACGAATCTCATTTTGAAGGGGCCTTTAGGCTTTTGGAGGGAAACTGCTAAGCAGAGCTGTAAGTTCAACAAAGCTGCTTCACTGAGGTGCCGGCCCCCTGACATGGGAAGCAGCCAGGGAACAGGAGGCACCCAAGCTGGGTTTGGAGTCCTGCCTGCTTCCTGCCACTCTTCTGCAAGGCTTTGTCCTTTCTACTTCCACGGGCATCACCTACCAAGAAGGTGGTGGTGTTTTTAAACACTACTTAACGCTGCAGCGCTGGGCACAATCACATCAGGGAGCACATGAATTAGGACGAGATTTTACTCTTCGCACAGGTAGGATTAGATGTGATCCAACACAAAGGGGTTTTCAATTCAGAACCAAAGCACCATACAGGAACCATAGAAGCAGCTAAGTGTGCCCAGAACAAAGCTCTGTGCCACCTAAGGTACGAGGCAGTTTTGCCTATTCCTGTTTTTCTGGTTAAGCCTGTAGGTTAGTTGTTACTGTTTATATCAAAACAAACACACAGTATGTAAAAGGTTAGTGCTCACTGCGGGATCTTGGCTTTTGCATTTCTTTAGCCTGGAATTTACATATTCGGTGGTAATGCTTTACAGAGTTTTAAGTATTTAATTCTTCCTGCATCATAGAAAAGTTGCATATAATCTGGAAAGGAATTATATTAATGATCCTGGACTTGTATAAAGATGAGATAACAAATCAAACCTAAAAGTAAGACTTTAAGGAAAAAAAGTCAAACAAGTTCCCCCCAAAAATCATTTCCCCCTGCCGCCTCCTTCCCAAATACTCTGAAAATCATTTTACCAGATAGAGGACTTCAGCCTATGAGAAACCTGAGCAAGAAAGATATCTGAATTACATTGCTTAAAGTTCATTTAATTTACAACTTCACAAGTCCTCAGTATTTCCCAAAATAAGCGGCACTATTGAGAAAGGAGTCTTCAATAAAATTTACTCTAATAGTAGAATTAAGATCCTGGCAGGGAAGCGTTCCAGTAAAGCCACACAACACAATAGCCTAAAATAAAGGCACGTTTTAAAGAAACTACTCTGGCCTATTTAATAATTGACACACAAAACAAAAGGTCCAGTTTAAGAAAGAAAAAAGAAAAGCAAACTTTTTTTCCATTTTTTTTTTTTTTTAAACAAAGCAGGATTTGGAGATGGGGACAGCCAACTTGGTGCAGAGACACCAATAAGGCCATTCCTGCACAGTCACCCCCTGAAGGTAAAACTCATGACACAGTTACCACAACTATTGCAACCAACTGTCTAGCTGTTCCTGAAAGGATTTTGGTAATAAATATTAAAGTGGATACCGGAGCTAACTGTACTACAAATTTACAGTGTGAATAACGCCAAGAGAGTGCTTCGTTCAAAGTAGGATTTTTCCTCTCTTTTGGTAGTGGGAGAATGGAGAATTTAGTTCCCATATTTAAAAAAAAAAAAAAAAAAAAAAAAAACGAAAAAAAAGAAACCACACACCACACACTTCTCTACACAAAATTTGAGGCAGATGGGTGTGAAGAGAAGGGAATGAACAGAAAAAAAGAAAGAACAAGATGGGTAGGTGGAGTGATTACAGATTAGAAAAGTGTGCCATTCTTGCACAATTGTTTAAAGTACCTTACATGACCGCTGAGGCAGAAATGGGAAGATTTTTATTACTAAAACAAGATCATAAGAGATAGGGCGAGCAGTAAAGAAGAAAGCAAAAGACAAGATTCAGAGCTTTTCGACAGAGAAGAGAAACTCACCAAATATCATTCAAAAGGCTATAAGAGGCTAAAAGTAGAAAAATCAAATCCACATTTGCAGCATTCAATTTCCCCACACACCCCTTCCAAATTGTCAACTGTAATTAAGAATGCAAGACACACACTGAAACAGCTACACAATCTGGTATTGTTCCCCACATACCTTTTTTTGTTGGTCTTTTTTTCTGCGGTACTTTCTCCAGTGCTAGTTAAGGGGAAAAAAAAATCTTTGATTAATGAAGTAGGAAAATAAATAGCAGCACAATGGACCTGAGTTCAATATTAGTAAACTGGTATCCCAATATTAGTAAACTGGCAAGAGAGCTGCACTGCCCAAAGATCATTTGGCATCTCTATTTCCAACCTCTTCTCAACCCAGAAGGAAAGGAATCCCTACCAATACAGGAAAAGAAACTTGCAGTTCACCTCTAATTTACTCTTCTTTACTCTTCATATTAGAGGGATGACATCAATTCGGGATGAGAAAAGCAGTGGGGAGAAAGATAAAAGAAAATTCTGCATGCCCACATTCAGCAGTGACTGAACTGCTTGAAATCAAGGGTTAAGAGGCTGAATCAGTCTCTCAAGTACAACAAAGCCAGAGCAGTCTGCTATATTCACACTGCCCAGCTGTTTTTCTTTCATATTCTCAGGCACACACACACTGAGGTGAAATGTGCTGTTTTTCACACAACTGGTATATTATTCTCTTTAAGAGCTCTCCTCACCTCCTACATGCGCTTTGCAGACAAAAGGAAGATTCATTGAACTTGGAACCAGGATATTATCCCTCCCATCTTACTGAATATTTTTACTATTTGTATTATTAGGGCCATTCACCCTTATTATAGGTAATATAGGTAACAAGCTCTTCCACAGGCCAGAGGTTGAACAAGGTTACTGTGGGTGGATGGAATGAGAATAAAAACCACCCTCCAGAAGGCAGGGCCTAACTTTGTGCCTAACCCAGGCTAACACAGCACAGGGCTCTGCCACCCTCTAGTGTTTAATATCTGCATAAAGGAGGGAAGGAGCTCACTCCTCCAAGAAAGTACACAGCTGGAAGAGGCCAATCCCTGCAGGCCAACGAATCCGTTTCACTGTGCTTGGTTATATGTTCCCTCTGCTGCCATACTTTGCTCTCAGGACCACAGATAAAACTCAAGCCTTCCAGCTCCACTTCAACCTAATAATATCACTAAGGAATAAGCATTCTCTCACCTTTCTTTTCTTTGCTACTCCTACTCTAGGATGAGAAAGCAACAGGCTTTACTGAATCCATTACACAAGCCTCCATAACAGGAACTATGGAATCAGTACTGGGCAAAAAGGATTTTGAAACAACTGCTGAAATAAGTTAACACTCAAAAATCTTGTAAGTGGTTGTTAGAAAACTAACAGAGCTAACAACACTAACAGATAATTATGTTATGTTTGAATTCTGCTTAACGATATTAAACCCTTAAAGATGATGCAAACATTCAGAAGCCGACCAGGAGCAGTACTAGTATGAGACCTGACTTTGCTGCAGATAAGAAATGACATTCCAACACAAGCTACAAAAATATAAAAACATCATCTAATAAGTTGTTCTTTCCACAAAGAATAAGCTTCATTTTTGAAAGTGATATTGATATCTAGGGGACTGGATGCCTCAAGACACAGTTAATGGACTTCAGAGGGCTTATGGCTGTGCAATGAGTATGAATCCAGCCCAATCTAGGAGACATTTACTCATCCCTCTATAAGACAAGCAGGAAACAGTGCTCCTGTTTGAAACATTACTATTCAACTATTACTATTCAAATATTACTATTTCAACTATTTTAGCATTAGCCTAACGCACGATTTTCATTTGAAGATGCACTGTAAGTCTGTAGGTTGCCTGTTTTAGATAAGCAGGTATTAACAAACAGTCCCTTAACTTTGTGGGACCTGAGTGTACAGGTACTGCTTGTTGCACAAAAGAGTTTTAATATTAACATGTATTACACAAACTGAAAGAAGACAAAGTGTCTAGGACATTATCTTTCACCCTCACATTTAAATAATTTTGTGTGTGTGTGTATGTATGTGTAAAGTGGACATTTTCACTCTGTAAGTCTTACCTTTGTTGCAACAATAGTCTCTTTTCTCTCTCTTTAAGAGCTTTTGCCAATTGGGCTGTCCTCGAAGGTCTGTGCAGGTATTTCCTCTTCCCGGTACATTCATAGGTCCAGTGGCCGAACTCTAAACATTTCTGACATCTTACGTGCTGCTTGTTTGCCTCCCTATAAAAATGCAGAATTGCTTAAGTCACTGATTCCAAGTCTGTTCTACCTATTGAAAAAATATGAATTATTTTGTAGCATATGTATTCTTCAGGGCATATACAGTTGAACCAGAACAACATCCAGAGGTGCTTCAGTTACTATGTATCCTGAGTTAGGACGAGAACAGTAACATCGGACACTGCAGAGGTGCAAGTTTACAGATACACACTGAGTCTTGCCAGGCACGTGTTCCTCCAGCTAATAAACTAGTCCCATATCAAAGCAGAGTCATTTCCTCTATTCCAGAGCTTCGGCCTAAACCATCTTCTGCTGAAGTAGCAAATGCTGAACCCTGATATCAGCTGTCACTGATCCACTGCACTTGAATTGCACCTCAGGTTTCTAAAAGCTTCTGGTCACCTGATGCTGTAAACTCCCATCCCCTCTCAATATTTCAAGCAACCTAAACAATCTGAAGGATGTTAACAGGACTGTTCTCTCAGCAGACAATGACTAACCCTATCACCCGAATCCCATTTTGGTAAACCCAACCAGCAGAGCTTTCGGCTTTACAGAATCGAATTGTACAAACCAAGGCTCTAATGCTACTCACCTGACCAAGAACCTAAGAGCAACATAATTACCAGGAAGAACAGAACCAAATAGCTCAACGCTACACACTGGCAGATACAGGATCAATACTGACAAGTTCCAACACTACTGAAAAGCTCAAGACTAAGGCAACTTATAACACACATCAATTATCACAGTTTATATTAGTAAACATACTAATATAAACAGGTTCCCATCAGGCACATGGAAACATAAGAAATACAAGATTTAGTTCCATGGCCAATATAAAATAGCAACATGGAAGAACAAATATACTGCAGGTATTTTGAAATTCTGAATATATTTTCCTTTGGAAAGGAGGAAAGGGATTATACTAGCTAATGAGAAAGTAAAGAGAAAACAAAAACCATCCGCATTGTTTTCAAGTCTCAGGAACAGCCCAAACCCAACAAGTACCATAGCAAATAAGTCCCCAAACAAAGCACGCTATCTGAACAAACAAACAAAAAAGCAGAACAAAGCACATAAAGCATGACAGCAAAACATAGGCATTTGCTGCTCTTAATGCCAATAACCAAAACCAGGGTCTTTTCCTCTCCGCAGTGTTTGGCAATCAGATCTCTGCCGTTTCAGGAATCACCTGCAGCAATGCGCAAGGTAAGGCTCCTGCCGGCCCCTTTCAAACGCAGCAAACGCCATGCGGGAGCCGGGACGTTACCTGTTGCCCCTGCCCTGGCCTGTCCCCACCTGCCGCCGGGTCCCACCACGACCGGGAGGGACACGAGAGCTTTTTACTCTTTTACTTTCAGTAATCGCAACAATCGGCGGTTCAGTAAGAGACAAAAAGGAAACCACCTGCTGCGGAGGGCAGGGGGAGTTTGGGGGTTATTTTTCCATTCTGTTTTTCAGCAGGACACAAACACTCCATCCCGCCCGAGCCCTCTGACCGCTCCAGCCCCCCGGGACGGGCCCGCAAGCCCCGAACCGAGCAGCTTCCACGGGAAACGCGGGGGCCCTTCGGGCTCGGGGCACGAGCGGCGCCGCGGAGCTCCGACCGGCCCCGCCGCGACCGCCCGGGGCTGCGGCGAGGGGGGGTCCGCGAAAACAGCCCGAAACGGCCCCGGGAGGAGCCCGGGGGATAAAGGGGCGGCCGGGCCGGGGCTGGCGGGGGCCGCGGTCCCGCCGCACTCACGCCTGTCTCCGCGCGATGAGGCGGTGCATGGGAGTCGCCATTTTAGCGGCTGCAACGGAAGGAGAGGCGCGGGCGCGGTGCATGCCAGGATATGGCGTCTGCCGCCTGCTCCCATTGGGGGCGGAGCGGCTGCCACAAAGAGCGGCC
>JAWLRI010000995.1:7302770-7320715 GCA_034781795.1 Crypturellus tataupa
GCGGCCCCGCGTGGCCTCGCGGGCGCCGGGTGTCCCCGGTGAACCTGGTGTCCCCGGGTGCCCTGCCCCAGCGCCGGGTGGATGCGGGGGACACAGGGAGCCGGCGCTGGCCCCGCTCCCTCGGGGAGACACCGGGGCTTGAGCTGCCTCCTGCCCTTCTGCAGCCCCGACCTACCCGGCGCAGCGCTCGGGGAGGCTGCCCAGCGCCGCCTGCATGGCTTGTGCGCATCCATCCATCCATCTATCTATCTATCTATCTATCTTCAAAAACTTGAGCTTTAAGAGTATTTGGATTCTTAAAACCCCGCTGAAATTGGCCTTCACATTCATAACCTGCCGGGGTGGAGGAAGGAAATGAGACCGCGCTGGGCAGCCCTGGAAACGCCACTGCCTCATAGCGCAACGCGTGGTGGGTCTGGTCGTGAGGGGTGCTGTGTTTTACGGCCCGTTTTAGCTCCGCTCGCATAATGTGGCTTTCTAGCCCGCTCTTGAAGAACAGGGTGTGCTGCTTGTCTGGAATGAGTGTTCTTTTCTGGGAAAAAATGAGAGGAAACTGAGGTTGAAGTGAGTACGAACAGCAGAGACGAATACAGAAGGAGAAGGAGCTTGTGGTGCATCAAACCTAGAGATGAGCTGTTCGGAAACTAGGTCTTAAAAGTTGTCTTAGAGCTGTTACAGCGTAGTAAATGCTTATACTAAACTTAATAGCTATTTTGATGAGGGACCTGCATTGTCCAGGGTGTTTTAGCACTTTCATATCTCTTTAAAAAGACCCGAAGCATGAAATGACCTTGCTTCTCACTAGATAATACCTCAGCTCTGTTTGCCTTCTGCTGTCTCCAAGCAATGAATAAATGGAGAATGGAATTTGTTAATTCAGTGCTGTGTACCAGAGTGCGCACTCGCTTCTCAACACAAACCTCCAGCAGTGCTGAAGATGTGCTAGGTGGATGGGCTAGGGCAATTTTAAAGCATTTCAGAGTAATTTTCTCAAAGCTGTAGGTATCTGTTGAGAGAGTTGAGATTCTACTCAATATATCTGAAATATGAACTCAAGCCTTACTCCCCAAAGGAGATTAGTTACACAGATGTGTTCAGGCATGATCTTTTCCGGAAATAATTGAATTGGCGAAGGCTGAAGTGATTCAAACGGAGATTAAGTTCCGTTAGAAATGCTCACTTTGACCAAGCTGTTCTGAAGTGTGTATATATATGTATATAGGTACACACGCACACAAAAACCTATATAAATCTCTGTATACACTATTGAATGCATTCAGAAAAAATCTGGAATCATACAAACATATATTAAAAATGTTAATGACTTAAATGTCCATCTTGGAAGCAAAGGCCTGATTTAAAAAGTCAGTGTAGCATTTATTAAAAGTCAGTCCTGGGGAGAGTCATGCCAGTTTTCATGGTGTGTTTTCTAAAGAAATGATCTATGGTCAAGGCTAAGCACTATTTTATGCTTTGCATGATGAGATGCAAATTCCAGACAGGATTAGCAGATACAATTTAAGAATTTAAGTGCTGTTCTTTTGTGCAGACCAAAATTGCTCTTAGGATGAGGTTGTCTCCTGAATAACTGCAAAGGGCTGGGGGGAGCAAATGTAAAGTAGTGTCTGCAGGTAACTTGGTTCATGTGTGTTAAGGAGGTTCAATATTCTGCTTAACATCTCCATTAGACCTCTTGTGGCCTTTGCATTTATGTTTCTATGCAGAATGTGAAGTTACTTGCCTTGCACTTAGATTGTGCAATACCTCCTTTTGTATTTTAATGGCTTAACTGTGGTGGTTTCTAGTGTGAACCGATTTGGGGAATGAGACGGGCAGAATATTCTTCCCCTTCCTCCCCACTGGTTCCATTTCCACTGCTCCGGTCCCGGCACAACTGCCCAGGGATTAGAGGGGAGGCAGTGTTGACTGGCCAGGGATGAGAGAAGGGGCAGGGGGGTCGCTGAGTGTGCCCATCCTGCCTGGCTGGTAGCTGCATCGCTCCCACCATAGTCTGAAAATGCTTCCTTAGAGCTCTGGAAGCTCCTGCAGGTCAACGTTCACACCTACAGTGGTGTCAGTGAGTCATGGTTGTAGTGATTTTTGCAGTAAAGACAATTTTGAGCGAGTTATTTGCTTGATAGATAGTTTTGGGGTTATTTGGAAGACTTCGCTGTCGATGTAGCGAGCTACAGTACAGCTGTTTGGCAGAGGATGTGTGCTCTAAAGCTGAGCAGGTGGCGGGCAGGCATGCTTAAGAAGGAAGCACATGCTTTTTTGCTTTTGTTCCCAGAATATAACGCAGAAGCCTGTGTTTTCTGGTGACCCTCTCTAGACTGATTGCTACCCTGAGTTGTTGCTCTGGCCCTGCTGCGGAGCTCTGTACTGCTTCAGAACTAGTGAATTGGGGCTGATGGCCTGTGAATTCAGCAGTGAAGTAGCTGGATGTTTTCTTTGCCCGGGAGAAAAATAGAACTTTTCCATTACAGCTGATGTCTTAATTTCTTTCTGAAGCCCGGGGTGAATAACTTCGTGACAAGTGTTCATTATGTTTTTGCTTATGCTCTACAGCTTTTGTTTCCTTAGTATTGACCTTAGGGTCTGCATAGCATAAGCTTTCTTTTCATTAACTAACCTCTTCAACAATTGTTTTAAGTAAGAGTTATTCATCAATGTTTATTTTATTGCAGTGTATGCTTTAGGGTGGACCTTGCTTTCATCTGTTAAGTGGTGAATAAATGATGAGTAGATACAGAAACAATGTGGCCGTACCACTTTGGCCTTCCCTTCTGTTCATGGCAATTTGTTTGATCATTTGCAAACAGCAGCCTAAATTAAAATTATTTTTTGAGTAGCCCTGTGGCATAACCATGCCGTAGAGCAGCTTCTTGACCTGCTGCATGGAGATCTACTTAATTATGTTGTTAAAATACGCTTTACTAATAGTAAAGAATTGTTTGACTCTAAGTATTTATGTTAATAAGTTTACTTTTGAGGTATGAAGGATCTTGATAAGAAAGCAAGGTGAAAAAAGGAATGGTTTAACTTTATTTTATGGCTCCTATGTTATTTTGTAAAATACATAAATCGAGAGGCTTAGTGGGACTAGGAACTAGGACTTCTTCAAGAGTTTCTATTTTATTTTATTTCCTTTTCAGACTATGAGCCATCAAAAAGTAGCTTGGAATAAAGCATGTTTTATTTTGCTGCATCTGTAATCTATGTTTTATTTCAATGAGGTTTCAATAACTAGCAAAATAGCTCTGGTTAGCTGGCTGAGCCACACAGGTGGTTAATGAGATGAAATGTCTACCCAGTTATTTCTTAGAAGTAAAACTTCAAAAGTAGAGTGAATAAGCTGTCTCTTTTCAATGTAGCTTAAATCATAGTTCTGTTCTTGACCTTAAAACTCAGATTTGAGTGTCTTTTGATCAAAATCTACAAGAACTAAATTTCTTCCAGTGCATGACCAACTCTCTTAAGGAACCCAAGGATGTTAAAATGCCTCTTGGCCATCAATATTAAATGTTTCTGTTTAACAAAAATGCCAGATGACACTTCTAATGCAATGCAGTTTTAGCAGTCACTTGCTAGACCGGAAATGTTTCTTCTTTTTGTAGATCATGTATAGCCTTTGGACCTAAGAATCGCTCAATTGGCGCTGCAGCTAAAAGCCAGGTGAGAGTATTACTTTGGTTAAAGCAACTTTGCCCATTGTAACTATTTCCCAGTGAAGATTGCAGGCGTCTTTGGGGCTTCTGCTGCTTAGTGTCTCCTGAACAGCTGAGCCCAATTCAGCTGTTCAACTTGTGATGCTGCTTTGTCATCTTGGATAAAGATAAAAGGGTTATTAGTGTCTAGGAACTTATTGCTGTACATAACAAATGTACAAAAAACATTTTTCTGTCTATTAAAACACAGTGAACAGTAGCATTATTTGCACTGGTAGTATAAACTCTAAATCTTAGCAGCTTCTTTTAATCTTACCTTAGTTTGTCCCAGTTTATATGTCTTAAAACAGCATTCAGTTGTGAGGTCTCACAGACTTCCATTAAATGCATAATTCAAGGGAGAAAAGGTATAACACATCTTAAAAAAAAAAAAAAAAGCTTTATGGGATTGAATTAAAACCTAAATATCTCCTTTGAGCTTTCTTGCTCATACATTGAGCTGCTCTTATGTAGGTAGATAAATATAATTTGAGACCAAGAGGAGGCTTAGTTGTTTTGTCCTGCTTGTGACACCTGTGTCCTGCTGTCTTGTATCTCGTGTTACTGTGAAACACCTATAAAACACTTTCTTTTGAAGTCCTCTACAGGAAGTGACTTTTCAAATGCTCGCTTTTTCTTAGCCTAAATACCTAGAGATGTGTGAAGATTCAGTATCTAGAATACAAAAAGACTGGACACAACTATGTTATCCAAGAACAGAAGAACTGTGCTAGAACTAAATGCAGATGTTTTTCTGGAGTTGAGTGTCTGCTTAGCTTAAAGAAATTCATTGGTACAGAGATCCAGTAGAGATGAGGTATGTCCTACAAAATAAACTTAGAGAAAATGAAAGCAAGGTTATTTAGGATATAGGCATTTGACTGAATCCCAGGTAAGCAGTATGTGGTACAATGCTTGCCTCCTTTATCAGTTAGTTTGATTTTTTTTTCAGTATTTTCTTGCTCTGATATAAATGAATTAAGTTTACATGCAGTATTTGTAAACAAACTAGAGACTGAGGTTTTTAATTTTTCTATTGCACTACACTAATTTCTGCTATTAATGCAAGCCTACCCACCTTAATTTCAACTGGCAGTAACCTCTTGGATTCTTGCTTAATTTAGAATGTATTCCTGACAAGATCCTTGAGCAGCTATTTAAAAATATTTGTGTGTTGACTGGTCGCATGGATCTGATGGACCTGAAGTGGAGGTTATGTCAATATGGTACTTTACCAGCTGAATTATAGGCTGCGAGGCAGTACAAGGGTAGGATGCTAGGAAAGAGGTAAACGGGAAGGACATACTGTTAAAATACTGCAAAGCTATGCTACACACAGCATACACACAGCTTGCATCCAATTATGGGAATTGGATGTGAGCTGATTTATGATTTTTATATTAAAACCTTGGCTCTATTTTGAGGTATGCATTTTAATCTCAAAATTCCTGTAGGCTATGTAGGAGATCAGAAGGAAGTTGCCTTTTAGCAGCTGTTCTGATACTGTTAAGATACAAATGACAAAATCTTCTGGCAAGGGAAGCCTCAGCACAGAGCTTTCCATTGTCTTGTTTGAAATTCAGATGCTCCCCTGCCATCTTGTATTAAAGACTTCTTTTCCTCTAGGTTATTTCAAATGCAAAGAATACAGTACAAAGTTTTAAAAGATTTCATGGTCGTGCATTCTCAGATCCCTTTGTTCAAGCTGAAAAAGCAAACCTTGCGTATGAACTTGTCCAGCTGCCAACAGGCTCCACAGGCATCAAGGTAAGGCTGGCATACTTGAAAAAGAACCCGAGGAGAAACTGGTAAAGATTCCTTTTTTATCTGTTTTGAATCTGCTGGCTCTAGTTCCATTCTTTCATGAATAGAAGAACCTTAAATAGGGGATTATAAGGCTACTAACACCTGGGAGAGCATCTACATTAGGCAAGAAACTGATTTTGCCCAGTTATATGATTATTCTTCCCGGAAAAGCCAGACTTGCACAAATTATGCTGTAGCAGTGCTTTTCTCCCTGGTGAATTTGGGAGACAGCTCCTTGACAAGTGTATTTTATTCAGTTACTGCCCTGATATTGCAAAGATATGAGAGATTAACTGAGTACTTCAGCTAAAATGTTTTTTAAAAGTGTTTTCCCAACGATTCTGGAACTTCTTATTTGGGATTGGGCAAGTGATTTGTTAGAGAGCAGCAGGGAGGAAGGTGTGGAAGCCCTGTCCAGCATTCAGCATTTGGAGGAAATCTGTGTCCAGAGGAGCTTTGTATAAATGAATCCTCAAATGTATTTTCCAGCACTTATAGATTGCCATCTTGTAATTACTGTGCTAACTAGCAGAGCAAAAGTTGTGTAAAAGTGTATTTGCTTCTAGGAAAGAAATTTATCCTGCATATGTTTCTTATACTTGCTGCACATGGCTTTTAGCATAGTATTATATATACATATACACACACTTTTTTTTTAATTTAAGGTCATGTACATGGAAGAAGAAAGAAACTTTACTGTGGAGCAGGTGACAGGAATGCTCCTTACCAAATTAAAAGAGACTGCTGAGAATGCACTTAAGAAGCCTGTTGTTGACTGTGTTGTTTCTGTAAGTGTGATAATTGTTATACTGGGTTAGTATTGAAAGGCTTGATGATAGTATTGCCTACTAAATCTCAAATATTCGGGTCTTTATGCTTTCTACTTAAAGCTGGCCACTACTAAAATCTCTTCCTGAAAACTAGATTTATGTTACTAATGGTAAAAATCTCTTACATTGCTGCTAATTAGCAAATCATATTTGGTAGATGACTAAAAATAAGTGGCCTTCACTTCTAAAGTGCAGGAAAATTGTCTAAAAAAGGAGGGGATGTTATATAACTCCTTTTGTTTGTTTGTTTTTCTTCCTTTTTTTCTCTTTTCCTCCTCTCTTGGAACTGAAAATAAAAAGCAAACTTGGACACTACCTACTCTATATAATTGTGCTGTATACTGACTCTATACTTGTCTGTACTTGTCTTTTTGCTATAGGTGGCCTTTCTGAAAGTTAATATCGGCTCTTTGATCTTCTTGTAGGTTCCCTGTTTCTATACAGATGCAGAAAGGAGATCTGTGATGGATGCTACCCAGATTGCTGGTCTCAACTGCCTGAGGCTAATAAATGAAACAACTGCAGGTTGTTTTTTCCTTCCATGTCAATCGCTTAATTTTGTAGTTTTAGGAGATAAAAGGGCTTTTAACCTGTCACTGACTTGTCTGGAATTACTGCTAGTTTTAGATATGGGACTGGTTGCTCTTAAAAGTTTCTTAAGCCACAATCTGTTCTCCATTGCTTTACAGAAGCTTTCATAAAAATGTTCCTTCAATATCCTGGTTTTCATGGAGCTACTCTCTCTACTAGAAGACTAATAATGTTTAATGGTCTCTGGACTAATATGTTTAATGGTCTTCCATGTTGGACTGCTATTGGGACTTTTATTTCAAGACTAGCTCTATTCTACAGCTTGAAAAATAAAATGGAATATTAGTAATATTTTTTTACTGCTCTAACAGTTATTACTTAGGAAAAAAAATGGAAAAGGTTGCACTAAATATTTCATTTCTGTTTCTGTATAGTTGCCCTTGCATATGGAATCTATAAACAAGACCTGCCTGCCTTAGAAGAGAAGCCGAGAAATGTTGTTTTTGTGGATATGGGGCATTCTGCATATCAAGTTTCTGTTTGCGCATTCAACAAAGGAAAATTGAAAGTAAACAATTTGTTACTAATCTTTTAATTAACACTTAGAAATTAATCAGTACATACAACAGGCAAGCTTGTGCACAAACAGCTCAATATCTTTTTCAACTTCCTCTGGATTTAAAAGTAGGGCAGAGAACTAGAGCACTTTAGTGATATGTGTAGGAGACAAACATGCCTTAGTTGGCATATTTGTGGAAAAAAAAATCGCCATTAAAGGCACTATACTCTCTGACATCTCTGAGGATGCTGTTCCAAAAACAAAAAAGCAAGTGTTAAAGCAGGAATTCATAGAATGATATAGGTGTCAAACATTTTACCACTCCCTATGGTAGTCATGTAGAAGTCCTAAGGCATTCTTAACTTTCACAGGATAAAGTAATTAAGCAAGTTATATTTATAAATGCAAGTTAAATTTCTAAAAGAAGAGTAAATTGTCAGAAAACTGCTATTTCTAGCAAATACTAGAATTGCTTAGTCCGCAAAGGTATTGAGTAATGTGGTGCTTCCATCTATTTCTGGCAAAAATCGCATTCATAACGTGGTGAAAGAGTCAGATTAGATAGATGGGCTACAGATTTTCCTAATAGATAATTCCTTCCTGACAAATTAACACCTATTTGTAGAAGTTAAGCACACTTATTCTCTAGTTTTTATTTTTAGCTCGGCATAAGCATGTTCCACCCGTATGAGGCATCAAATATTAAACTGGGATATGATTCAAACTGACAGTGGCTGAGCAGGGCTTGGAAGCCCTGCTGGTCAGCTCATGGCAATTACCAACCAGACTGTGTTGCTAAGCCCAGCCAAGTCCTCTTCATTTTTTTTTAAAGACATCTCTCAATGATAGAACACTGAGTGCCTGGTTTCCTTTTTTGCATTTGGGATAGCAGATCCTTGGTACAAGAATTGCAGTGGATTCTTGTTGCATGTGCCAGAAGGAAAAATAATCATTCATGAAGTGAGGAGAGGTTTGCTATTTTGTAGCTATTAGAATTTGTTTGTTAATGCTGGTTCTTCTGCTCCAGCAGCATTTTGAACATAGCATCTCTAACACCAGCTACAAAAGGTGTAGGATAATCATGGTTTAAATTCCATAGGCTTTTGAAAAAGATATCCTTTAGGATTTGTGTAACTGTTACTGTAGTTGCCATTCACATGAAAGATCAGGGGTTAGTAACAATGTAATTGCTAGTTAGATTGCTTGGAAATAAGAGTAGCCTAATTCTTGCCAGCACTACCAGATACGTGAAAGATCAATATAGGATATAGCTTTAGGAATGAGTTAGAATTCTAGGCAGGATTCATCAAAAGACCCTACCGGAGTAGGCAAGGGCAGAAAAAATTCTTCAGGACTTCCTGGTTTTATCTTGTTTTTATTGCCCCAGTATAATTCTTCCTGTGTAGTAACGCTGCAATACTTCTAGATAGAACTTTGAAGGCTAAAATGCATCTTCAAAGTAGTGGCTTGATATTAGTCACTAAAGTAAAGGCAACCTGTGCTGTTACTGAAGAGTTGACTTTTTTTTTAAAGGTTCTTGCTACATCATTTGACACAACCCTTGGAGGCAGGAAGTTTGACGAGGTGTTAGTTGAGTACTTCTGTGAAGAGTTTGGAAAGAAATATAAACTGGACATCAAGTCAAAGATCCGGGCGTTATTGAGACTGTACCAGGAGTGTGAAAAACTGAAAAAACTGATGAGTGCTAACGCCTCTGATCTGCCGATGAACATAGAATGCTTCATGAACGACATCGATGTCTCTGGAACCATGAACAGGTAATGGTCATGCTCTTCGTAAAGGTAAATTTTAGAACCTGCCTCATTCGAGTCACTTCAGCCAGGAGAGAAACTGATTAAATACAGGTGCTTAGCCCTGGAGTGGGGAGAGAAATGTAAGAAGAGCTTGTGGAGGGGATACTGCTCAAAAGGGTCATGTTTAATGCTCTTGACTTTGGAGAAAGGGCAGTCGATGCTGCAGGGACATGTGAGACACTGAAGCCGAGTTGGAGAGAACGTACTGGAAAGTGCAGAAGCAGGAACAGAGCGAACGCGGTGGTAGTCCAGAGCCACCACTGCGCTCCTTCAGTCCTCGAGTTCTCTTGTATTTGCAGCTTTAACTTAGGGAGGGCTCTCTCTCTATTTATGGTTTCCTTCAACAGAGGCAAATTTTTGGAGATGTGCGACGGTCTTCTTGCGAGAGTCGAGGCGCCGCTTCGCAGTGTGCTGGAACAAGCCAGTAAGTGTGTTTGCATTCTGGATTCTGAGCACAGAAAGAGGAATCACATCCTGAATGCAGCCTTTCCTTGGCTGTTGACAAAACTTTAGCAGATTGACGAGTACAGTTAACTTTCTCTTGCTTAGCAGTTACAAACTTTTTGAAACTTTTACATGGAAGCTAAGATCTGAATTTCTTGTTGCTCAAAATCTTAAATTAGAGAGCAGCTTAATGTTTGGTCTGGTATAATGTTGTTAGCATTTTCATGCAAAAAAGAAAATTTGAATCTATTGAAAACTGTCTTACTCCTTCCTAGAATTAAAGAAGGAGGATATTTATGCGGTAGAAATAGTCGGTGGTACCACAAGAATTCCTGCTGTAAAAGAGAAGATCAGTAAATTTTTTGGCAAAGAAGTCAGTACAACTTTGAATGCAGATGAGGCTGTTGCACGAGGTTGTGCACTGCAGGTAAGGAAAAAATACAGAGAGTGCTGCTGTGCTTCAGCTGTGAATACTCTTGTTGAAATCCATCTTAGCTAAAGACCACAGTATCAAATGACAAGAAAAGTGCTTCATGTGAACTATAGAACAGATTTCAGTAAACTCTAGGAGCGTGGTTGGAAGAACACAATAGCTGGCTGCTAAGTGATTCCTTTGTGCTGTTTGTCTAAGCCAAATGAGTGCAGAAGCGAGTTTGTTGCTGTGAACATGTGCTCTGCTTCTACTGTGACTGGAAACTAGCACTCTGGTAACATTCATGGGATGAGACTTCCATCTCCAGGCTCCTTTGCCTAGCTTAAACAGTAAAACAGGGTATTGTAGGACTGCTAATAAGCTTGTCATATGTCAGTTGCTTAATTATGTGGATAAAAATGAAATATTGAGAAAGCTTGTGTGGCTTGCATTGATTCAGAGTCACTGGTAAATAATGTATGTAAAGGCTTGAGCTGCAATAAATGTTCTGCGTAGTTCCTAGCTGTAACATCTTTCAAGTGCACCTTAGTTTTGCTCTTGTCACCTTATTTTCCCCCTTCAAGGGTTAAAATATGCCTATGTGCTTATTGCTGTGTTCCGCAGTGATACAAACCAGTTCTTAGACTCAGCTCAAAGGGACTTTTGTCTAATGGGGGCAGGGGAACTGGTACTGTGTCACTCTTAATTTGGACTTTCAGATTTCTTATGTTGGCACCAAAACAAAAGTAGCTGAAACACAGAATCATTTTGTTGTTCAGTTGGCTAAGTTAGAATTTGTGCTTTTCCATTTTTGGACTGACCAGGTGATTGCACCTTCGTGAAAAAGAAGCGTTCATAAAAGCTTCTGATCTTTACTGTGCAGTCCTGAGTCCATCAGTTATTAGACACCTATAGCCTAGAGTGTGCCTACATATTAAACAGATGAAATAACTGCTTGTTGAACTGAATTATTTCAGTTTTATAATAAGAATGTCTTCTGCTCTTTCAGTGTGCCATTTTATCTCCGGCTTTCAAAGTACGAGAATTTTCTATCACAGACTTAATACCATATCCTATTTCTTTACGATGGAATTCACCAGCAGAGGAGGGATTAAGGTAAAAATTCTGATAATCGGACCTTTTGCATGATTATATGCAGCTTGAAACTAACTGCAGATAACTAGATAGTGGTTTTGGAACGGTACCCATTTAAAAATTCAAATGCTGATAGTTTGCTTGTCTTAAGTTAGTGACAATCAAACAAAGATCAACATTTGGAAATTTTTACTTCCTATATGACTGTTGCTCTTATTAATGTAACTCAGACAATATATATTTTTTGTCCCTTACTACTGTATCTTAAAGAAAAACTCCATGTAATAATGTTCTGTGTTTGTCTTGCATCATCTCGCATGCTAAACGTCTGAAGACGAATGCTCTGCTCTCTTGCAGTGACTGTGAGGTCTTCCCCAAGAATCACACGGCTCCGTTCTCGAAGGTGCTCACGTTCTACAGGAAGGAGCCTTTCACTCTCGAGGCGTACTACAGTGCTCCCAAGGAACTGCCTTACCCAGACCCTGCCATAGGTAGTTAAAGGCCTTCTTTCTTTTTAAACACTTGCAATCATGCATGTTTTGGGGGACTTCTTTTAATTAGATAGTCTAGAAAATGCCACAAATGCTGCTACAGGTACAATGAGTGGAGCAACGCAGAGCTTAGGGGCGAGTAGTCTAAATAAAGAGAATTTCATTGGTAAAGGAAGCCCAGAAGGGGCATCCTCAGAACGGTGCAGTCTCTTACCAATTACTATTCTACCACTAACATCAGCTTTTACAACGTATCTTAGTTATGGAAAATCCTGAGAACTATGCATTCTAGCACTATTTAGTGAAAAATCGAGTTGTTTGGCTTTGAATAGGATTTAATATTCTCTGCATGCGTTATAATCTGTTATGAGCAATCATCAGGATTTATTGATTTGTATTAATCAACAGTATTTTTTCTTCTTAGCTCATTTCTTGGTTCAGAAGGTCACACCCCAAACAGATGGATCCAGTTCAAAAGTCAAAGTGAAAGTTAGAGTCAATATCCATGGCATCTTCAGTGTGTCAAGTGCATCTTTAGTGGAGGTTCATAAATCTGATGAGAATGAGGAGCCTATGGAAACAGACCAGCATGCAAAAGAGGAAGAGGTAACAGTTACTTTTTATTTATTTATTTCTACCTGGAAAATGACACTAATGGTTAAGCACAACCCCAGTTCTTGTCAGGTTCTGAAGCTTCTAGAAGGACTGAGCAAGCATTTTAAGGAACTAAAAAAGATGTAATTAACTAAAAGTTGATATTATGTTATAGGACTGAAATATAGATGAAATTCCTAATCATGCTAGGAGTGATCTGTTCTTTCTCTGAGTAAAGACTAAGCCTACAATGTGAGCCTATAACTACCCCTTAAGACTACTTAAGTTTTCAGTCTATTTCCATATTGTGTAAAGGAAGTGATGAATTGATTTTTTTTTTTTTTCTGTGAATTTCAGAAAATGCAGGTAGACCAGGAGGAGCAGCAAAAGACTGAAGAACAACAGCAGGCCCAAGCTGAAAATAAGGCAGAGTCTGAAGAAATGGAGGTAACATACCTGTATCTGAAGAAAGTGTGCAGTGCATGAGCCCAGCCTTGGCCACGGTCATGGCTCTGGAGGCTAAACATGTATTTGAATAAACCTGCCTATGTTGTGTAGAGCTTAAAATACCTAAATAGTGCAAACTGATACAGATGTGTCAAGTCACCTAATACTGGTTGAATTGGTGAATTCTCGTGTTCATGGAAGAAATAATGAATTAGGTTTCAATAACTGAAATGAGGAAAAAGTCTTTTAGTGTGAACATTAGCACCCTCATGAGCATAGCAAGTGTGTTCAGAAAAGGCCACAAGATGCAGTATCTTCCTGGCCTTTTGGGGAGCTAGGTGTCAGAATCGTGGTATGTAGTAATGCTGTTTACATAGTGGATGTAATTAGAGCAAAGGATCATTTCAGTAATAGTTTCTTATCAGTCTTGAATACTTAGCTTGAACTGACTGGTGATTGATGCTGTCTTTGCTTTGAACATATTTCCTTAATGCAGACCTCTCAGGCTGATTCAAAAGACAAGAAAGTGGATCAACCGCCTCAAGCCAAGAAGGCGAAAGTAAAGACGACTACAGTGGACCTGCCCATCGAGAACCAGTTGGTGTGGCAGATAGGGAAAGATATGCTGAACTTGTTCATTGAGAATGAGGTAACCTTGTGCTTTATTTGCCCAAGACAGAAGTTTCACCAGCAGAGCTCCAAGAATCTTCCTGTTCATTAGGCACAGTTAATTGCCAAGGGTGGGCAAGGAAAAATGAAAAGGAAAAAAATGCATTTTTTTCTCCAGGCTGGACAACAGTTTCCATGGAGCTCAAATATATTATCCCGTTAAGTGAATGCTGTAGTTTTTCTATTGAGAGTGTGCTTTGCAGCTGTAGGACACAAGACAGCAGGTTAAACAGGGTGGGTGATTTTTCCAAAACTTCTTGCATTTATGTGCTGCTTTGTGACCTAGCACTATGACTAGCACTATGGTGGGGATGATGCCTTAGCCGGGGCAATTAGGTCTGTACTGTTTCACCAGTAGTAAACTGAAATTAATTTTTCTCATGTTGTCCTCTTAGAACAGTTCTCTAAATGACTCAAAGCCTTAGCCAAGGCTTAAGGTATCGGGTACCAGGTATCCTGGTAGCCAATACTGAACAATTAGCTTTTTAGTTGACTAATTTGAGGACTTGTTCACAGGGTAAGATGATAATGCAGGATAAGCTGGAGAAGGAGAGGAATGACGCCAAGAATGCAGTGGAGGAATATGTGTACGATATGAGAGACAAACTCTGCGGTATTTATGAGAAGTTCGTAAGCGAAGATGTAAGTGGTATTAGCTTGATTGTCTTCTAATACTTTTTATTGCAACGAACACGCACATTTTATTCATCTTCTTACCTATCAGATGTATTTGAATGCCTGGCTATAACTATGTTCAGAATTTAAAATCTGTAGTTGAAGAAATATCTCCTTAACCTCACTGGCTATGAATATAACCTTTCTAAGTGTGGACCAAGTGAAAATTGGATGGTATCCAGGATACATTGTGTGTTCTTTTCCTACAACAGTTGAAGCAGCTGAAGTTATTGGAGTAGTGTGTTTTCATATGGAAGTAGAGTGAGCGTTTGAGCGATCATTTTGAGGCAACCGCTTTTACTTTGCCTGGAGAGTCTCCACTATTACAGGACTCGTGCCAGCAAGGTGCCCTAGGTTCTAGATACCTGCGCCAGGGCTGAACTGGGTCAGGAAGCGAGATTCTTGGCACCTTTGCTCAGGATGGGTTTCACTCTGGCTGCAGTCATGCTCGTATAGTCAGGAGGCAGATGGGCAGAGCGCTGAGATGAACTTGTGCAGTCTGAGCACAGCCTGCTTGGGACATGGCCCTTCCTTAGGCCGGCTTTCCCGGGAAGTTGGGCTGAAGGAAGGCACAGTTCTGTCTTCCTGCTTTTACGAACAAAAAAACAGCTTTAAGTTCTTCACACTCTAAAAATGTAACCTTCATAAGAGTCCAAGTATTGTTTAATCCCATGTAATAAATTCTCACTTAAGTATTTGTCTTGTATGGATTGCCTCAGGATAGAAATAGTTTCACACTGAAGCTGGAAGATACGGAAAATTGGCTTTATGAAGACGGCGAAGACCAACCCAAACAAGTTTACATTGATAAATTAGCAGAACTGAAGGTAAGTGTTTTAAGTTCTTCAGGAATTTACTGAATTTAGGGCGCTTCATTCAAGCAGGGGGCTAGCTTGCTGGTTCAAATTAGCACCGATAAACCAATTAACCTCCTTGGTAAGTGTGTAAGGAATAAAGTTCCAGTTGGTCTTGCACGAAGACAAAACCGTTTGAGGTGGATGAGACCTTTGCATGTATGAGGGGAGGGAAGAGTGGAACGTTCAAAAAGCGTAGCAGTGCTCAGCAATGCTGTTGGAACTTGCAGCTGCACCTTATGCTGTTGGCTGGTTTTTGATATCTGTTCCATTTTGTTTCAGACTCTGGGTCAGCCTATTCAGGCAAGATTTCAAGAATCGGAAGAAAGACCAAAAGCTTTTGAGGACTTGGGAAAGCAAATTCAACAGTACATGAAAATTGTTCATGCCTTTAAAGCAAAGGTATTTCCATGGTATTTGCCCATTCCAACTTCAGGCAAATGCAAGAAGTTGTTGCAAATCTAATTGGGTTTTTAAAGTAAGCTGCTTTCGACGGAAGGCTGCTGGCAGCCTCCTGGTTAGATTCTTGGTCTCAGTGCAAATGGAATGTTAGTTTGAAAATCTGCTTTTAATCAGTTCTTGATTCCCTCGTGAAGGAAAAATAGCTGCAGCAGTGGAACTTCAGTTCTCTGATTACAGAGCTGCAGGAGACCTGCTTAACTGCCCTCTTAACTAAAATAGCCCTCTGGGTAAATAGAACTACTGTTTCTAGTGTTTTGAAGTCAAAAGTTTGAATTAAGAAATAAACAGTTGAGACATTCAAAATAAATACTTACACAGCCACTGCTTTTTTTGGCTGTTTCAGGATGAGCAGTACGATCATCTAGATGAAGCAGATGTAGCAAAAGTGGAGAAGAGCGCAAATGAAGCTATGGAGTGGATGAATAACAAGCTCAATCTTCAGAACAAGAGGAGTCTGACTCTGGACCCCGTTATAAAAGCTAAAGAGATACAAGCCAAGACTAAAGTAAGTCTTTCTGCAACTTTTCTGCATTTCTGAGTGCGTGATTCTTTTACACTGAAGTTGTTTGTGCTGCGAGGTGACAAACCGGTCACAGAAGGGCAGTGCTTGAGAAGTACCTGTTAGACGGGTGTTGGTGGAACATCAGTGTGCAGCTTGGACCATGCGGCTGCTCCGGGCCCTGGCTAGTGGGATCCCTAGGTTGAAGTCCAGCAGCTGCTCCATGAATCACTCTAATGCTTCTGTTCCCGTTTCCTAGGAATTGACCAGTCTTTGCAACCCTATAGTCACCAAACCAAAACCCAAGGTTGAACTGCCCAAGGAGGAGCAGAAACCAACTGAACAGAACGGACCAGTAGACGGGCAGGGCGACGCGAGCAGCGGGGCCCCGGGTGCCGAGGACAGCGCTGCCGCGGCTGCCCCCGCGGCCACGGAGAGGAAGCTCCCCGAGATGGACATTGACTAAACTTCACGACTTGTTTATATTACTGCAACTACAATAAAGCTTTAAGTTGTCAACTTTGTACGTTCTGAATACAAACTGAGGCCAGTGAATACCACAGGGCTCCTGGTAGTTTCTGGAGAGGCTTGGTCAGTGTCGGACACTGAAGTAGCTTCCTGCTCGGTCAGATGAGCTGTATCTCTTGCCATAATGATTGTATTTAGAAGTTTCTGGTATTCTTACTAACAGAAACGGCCATAAGCTGATCCTCTGTTTTTAATCATCTTTATGCTGAGTCAGTCTTGTTCTAAAGAGGTGAGACAGCAAAAACCTTCACTCTAACTTGCCACACACTTGTTGCATTCACTTGTGGCTTACAGCAGCGGTGCTCGTAGTGCCCGTTAACAAGAAGGAGGTGAGGAGATGAGAGAGGGATTGCTGCTTCTAGAGCCTGGAGTCTTTCCTTTGCTTATTTTAATCCAGCTTTGTTGTTCGTACCCTACTTGACATTTATTTTGACCTGGGCTGAGTTGGCAATATTTTTTCTGCACTTGAGCAATTAATTGCTACACAAGGTATGCAAAGTATCAGGTAGTACTACCCATATGTTAGTTATAGCTGGTGGCCTCACCTCGGGGATAGTTTCAGCCGGTCACTCTGTGCTCTGATAGTAGAGTAGCGA
Source organism: Crypturellus tataupa (assembly GCA_034781795.1). Lineage (NCBI taxonomy): Eukaryota > Metazoa > Chordata > Aves > Tinamiformes > Tinamidae > Crypturellus > Crypturellus tataupa. The sequence goes on from JAWLRI010000995.1 coordinate 7,319,784, forward strand.
CTGTAGCCTCTTGCGGAGCAGCCTCCGCCTGTGCTCTTACCTCCCGCCGTGTGTATTCCTGGCAAGCTCCAGCTAATCAGACCCTGTAACCCTCTCTCGTTCAATTAGCTGCTTGTAGAAGGAATGAAGACTCGTTGTATCCCGGCTGCCTGCGCCTGCGGATGGTTCTGACTGGTTCCCGACTTCCTCTACGGAGGGTTGTGCTTGCTTCCAAGGCCTTCATCTGGACTGCGTACTACTTCAACCAGTGACAAATTTGGCATTCTGAGCTTTACACAGTGATTTGCTTCTAGTATTGATTGTCATTAAACTTGCGAACATGAATTTGTATGTGTTCAAAGTTGGAACACCCCCTGGGATACTGCAAGAAATAAATGCACTGGATTCTCCTGGGCGCCTTGCTGAGCTGGTGATTGCGAGGGGGAGAGGAGAGGGGAGGGTTGTGTGGAGGGGCCCTGGGCTCCTGAGCAGGATCCTCTTTCCTGCTGCCCTGGGCGAGCGGCTGCCCTGCAGTTCATGGGGTTGATAGAGGAGCCCCGAGTAGTGGGGAGGGAGGACTGGGGCCTGCCGGAGCCTCCCCGGTGCCACGGGCGGGATTGGGGCTGCTGTCAGAGCTGGGACCCTCATCCCTTCCCTGCACCTCCACCCTCCAGGATGGCCTGGGGACTCCAAGGAGCCTCCCAAGCGCCATCTCCTCCCGTGGAGCCTCTGCCCCCGGGCTCCTTGTGCTGCAGCCTTGTCCTCCCCCTGCGGCAGGGACACTGCGACGCCTCCCTGCTCTCACCTCGCTAACCTGCGCGTTGTTTAAAGCCCCTTTAGAGCCGGAGCTCCGCGGCCCGCGCCGCCCTCGCGGGGGGAACGGCCTCGCTTTCCCCGCTCCTTGCGCGGAAGGTCCCGCCGAAGCGGCGGCTCCGCGCGCGGCCGCTGGGCGC
>JAWLRI010000995.1:7321121-7331733 GCA_034781795.1 Crypturellus tataupa
GGCGCCTCTGCCTTTGGCCTCGCTCTGCTGCGCCGGAGCGGCAGCGTTTGCGGGTCGGAACAGCCCGGTGGCCTCGGCCGCGAACGCGTCTGGCTAGAAACCGGCCGGGGGCACTTACCTCCTTCCTGCCCTCGTTCCCGCTTTTCTCTTCACCCGCGCCCCAAGTGTCACCGTGTCGCTGCTGCCACCGGGATCCTCCATAGCCGCCTCCACGCAGGGGTCTTTGGTCCTTGCAGAAAAGACGGGTTTTGTGGGCCTTTTATTTCCAGGGTGCTGCTGCTGCCTCGTGTTTACAAAGCCAGGAACATCCAACCTATAATTACCGTTTACATTCTTTTAATATCAGTTGCTTTGCTAAGTGTTATTTTAATAGCATAAAATACACATTCTAGATGGATAATTTTAATAAGGTGTTTTAACCCAGCTCCCCTTTTATCTGGCGTTAACTCCGCAGGTTTAGATGTCTTCGGAAGACAGGGAAGCCCAGGAGGATGAGCTGCTGGCCCTGGCCAGCATCTACGATGAGGACGAATTTAAGAGAGCAGAGGCCGCCCAAGGAGGAGAAACAAGAATTTGTTTGGAGCTGCCCCCGAACTTCAAGATTTTTGTGAGCGGTGAGTTGAGGTATTTTGTGTTATCCTAGAATTACGTTTTCATAAGCTCATTTTCTCGCACCTGTTCAGAGGCTGCTGCTTTGGCAACCCGTGGGTTCCTCGGTGAGGACAGAACCGTGGCTGACCTCGTCTTCTACGCGTGATATCGTCTGCTTTTAAATCTATATGGCCTGTTTCATCCTCAAGCATAAACTTCTCCAGTAAACTTTAGGCTAGTAATGCAATGGAGCGTTTCCTTGGAATAATTGAGGTGCTTCATTTCTTTTGCTTGAGGCTGTATCTCAGTTACTGGTTTTGGATAGTCTGATCTATCCCATGTGTTGGTACTCACTGACCTAACCACGTGCCTGCAACCCCAGAAAATTTTACTGCGCTGGGCATTATTTAGGGCAGAATAAAGCACCGTAAAGCAGAGAGGTCTCAGATGGGGTGTCTTGGACACCGCTGCGTGCAGTTACAGCGCGTTGATTTAATCTCCATTATTTCTCAATCGTCCTGCGCAGGCAATGGCAGCAGCGACGTGCCCAGCGGCGGGTTCGAGTACACCGTTTGCTTCCTGCCTCCCCTGGTGCTGAATTTCGAGCTCCCACCGGATTACCCGTCAACCTCCCCGCCTGTGTTTACCCTCAGTGGCAAATGGCTCTCCCAAGCCCAGGTTTGCAAGATATTTGTGCCGTAGCTCTTGTGGTTATGAGAATGTCTGTGGTTAACGGTATTTTTGGTATTAAAAATGCACATAAACGTGTGCGTGTGTGCGTGCATGCATTATAAAACTCAAAATGTAAATCTGCACTAAGGTGGACTGTGGGAGAGGGAGACTGTAATGTAAGTCAGAAATTATTAAATCTGATTTTTTTTTTTTTCCCCTCTCTAGCTCAGTGCTCTTTGCAAACATCTAGACAACGTCTGGGAGGAGAATCGAGGCTGCGTGGTCTTATTTGCCTGGATGCAATTCCTGAAGGAGGAAACGCTGAGTTACTTGAATATTTCCTCCCCGTATGAGCTAAAAATGTGCCATCAGGGAGCGGGGCAGAGCAGGGCCCCTGTGGTCCCTCCGGATGCTGGGAAGGATTGTGGTGCAGCAGGCTCTGCCGCAGCCGACGGAGAGATCCTGGATGAGAGAGCGGTGCAGGACGTGGAATCCTTGTCCAGCCTTATCAGGGAAATCCTGGACTTCGATCAGGCTCAGAGGAGGAAGTGCTTCAACAGCAAGATGTACTTGTGCAATATCTGCTTCTGCGAGAAGCTGGGCAGCGAGTGCATGCACTTCACCGAGTGCAGCCACGTGTACTGCAAGGCCTGCCTGAAGGACTACTTCGAAATACAGATCAGGGACGGGCAGGTCCACTGCCTCAACTGCCCCGAGCCAAAGTGTTCCTCGGTTGCCACTCCTGGCCAGGTAATGCCCGGTGCGAGCGGTGCCGCCGCGGCCCCCGAGCCTCCCCATCCCATTCCTGCTGGTGGGAGCTGGGAATGTACCGGGCAGGATTGTGCTCTGAGCTCACAGCGGCACCTGAGATGAAGCGGAATCGCATGGCACCAATTTTGCCTGCTGCAGGACTGGCGTTGATTAGCGCTGAATTAATGTCCTGTTGCACTTGATGCTGCTTGTTTTGTCATTTGAAGTCTGCAGTGCCTCTGATTTGTGTTGCTAATAAATCTCATTACAGTATTTTTAAATGATTACACATTAATTAAGATAGCATTTCTAGGAGTAATTCCGTGATCTTTTAGAGAATGTGCAACCGATTCCCCCCAGCTGCAGGTACTCCTTCGCCAAGTGACTGATTTCTAGCAGAGTGACGATGTAGGTTGCTTGTAATCCTGCTTTGCTCCCGTGCAGGTGAAGGAGCTGGTGGGAGAGCAGCTGTTTGCGCGATACGACCGGCTGCTGCTGCAGTCCAGCCTGGACCTGATGGCCGACGTGGTGAACTGCCCGCGCGCGGGCTGCGAGACGCCCGTCATGCAGGAGCCGGGCTGCACCATGGGCATCTGCTCGCGCTGCAACTACGCCTTCTGCACCGTCTGCAAGATGACCTACCACGGCGTGTCCCCCTGCAAGGTCACCGCCGGTGAGTCCTCGCGTTCGGGCACGGGACGAGGAGCAATCCGCTCCTGCGGGAAAGCAGAGTCGGAAAGGAAGCAGCGCAGCTCGCGGTGTCAGGAGCTTCGGAAGGGATCCGAGCCGTTCGCTGGGGATGGGATGGGCTGGTTGTTGGCAGTTAACGAGTGGCTTGGATGCTGCTCCACAGCTCTGGAGGTTCCAAAGTTGCTGAATTCTGAGGCCACAATGGGGCAAGAACAACATAATCCACACTCTTTTATGCCTTTTCTTACAAATCCCCTTTTGGCTCCTGTCAGGGGTGATGCTGGATCAAGCAGGTGCTTCGCTAAATCTGTGATCTCAGTACCATGTGACAGAATGTGTTAAATATAACTTTTTTCCAGTTAATTTCACATTGTAGGCTTGTTCTGATGTCACTGGCTGATCTCATGCTGTTATAATGAAAGAGGACAAAACTACTTACAAGTGGATTAATACCAATTCTCATCTTTTTTACATATTTTTTTCTTTTTAATCAATGATGATGGTTTCCTTTGAGAGCACTTCATTCTGTTATTAAGTGGATTTCTTTATACAGTGTATCACAGAACCTGTTTCTTTGTTTTGCTCCCTAGAAAAATTAATGGCTTTACGTAACGAGTATCTAGAAGCAGATGAAACAACTAAAAGATTTTTGGAACAGCGTTATGGCAAACGAGTGATTCAGAAGGCCATGGAGGAAATTGAAAGTAAAGAATGGCTGGAGAAGAACTCGAAGGCTTGTCCGTGTTGTGGTACTCATATAGAGGTGATCATGGCAGGGAAACCACAGTTACTCTTGACAGAAATTAACATAAATTAAGTCAGTTCTATAATTAGGTCAGAACAGAGCCCGAGATAGCTGGGAAAGGTAAATTTCTAGCAACGAACAAGAGAACTTTGCATTTTGTCCGTTTTATAGAGAGGAGGAAGTTTCTAAAGGTCAGGGCCTTGAGTAAATAAAACAGCTGATATTGTCCAGACTACAGTGCAAAAAAGATCCAGGTTGGCATTGGATCCATGTGAATCCCTTTATTTTCCATGTGTTTTGGTCTGCTGCAGTTTTCATCAAGTTAAATACAATATTTATATGTGATTATTTTTGTTTTCTGAAATGTCAGTCTCTGCTGTTCCTAGCAATGAAAAATAGCTTCAGAAAAATAATGTTGTTCAGTACAGTCAAATTTCTATTCTATGATGCTGGTTCAAAGTTTACCAACAAGGGAAAACATATCACTGACTATATATTAATTAGCTGATAAATCTTAAGGACTGGTATCCTACACAGGCCTGGCGACTGACGTGGTTTTATTCTTACTGCTATTTCTTGTTTCCTTCCCCGCTAGAAACTAGATGGCTGTAACAAAATGACGTGCACTGGCTGCATGCAGTATTTCTGTTGGCTTTGTATGGGTTCTCTGTCAAGGGTGAACCCCTACAGACACTTCAACGATCCATCCTCCCCGTGCTTTAATCGGTAGGTATTTACACATATTTTCTACAGTGCAATACCACTTAAGTGTATCTTTTTTTTCCACAATCCCCCATTTCTTTGGTAGCTTGAAAGATGTAGCAATACAGTTTAAGATAAGGTTTATTCTCTAGAACATATTTACTCTTAAGGAGCTGGAAGAAGATTTCAGAAGTGATTTGGGATTTACTTTTGCCCTGTAAGGACTTTTGTTTTAGTTTTCTGGAGAAAACTTTACAGGGCTGCTTTCCGGTGCTTTAATTGCTGCTCGGTCTGGGTGACAGTCTGCAGCGAAAGGCTTTCTGGAAGGTGCTGGGATGAATGAGAATGACATGAGCACAAACTCCGGGACCTGACACTCCTGTATTCCTTGTGAAGATTCGCTTTTCCTGGATCTTGATAGAAAATTTCATCTGTCTTGCAGATTGTTTCAAGCTATGCACGTTGATGGTGAGTTCTGGGATGCGGAGGATGAAGACTAGTAACTCTGCTCTAGCAAGAAAAGCTGAAGAAACCAGACAGAGACTTTTGTGTCAAGTTTTTTTTTTTGCTATTCAGTTCTGTTAATATGATAGAATAATACTATGCACTGCAGGGTACTCTCACAGCTCTTCAGAGGCTCTTGTCAGAATCAAAGGAGACCATTTTGCCCATCCAGTGGTGATTTAAGGTCCTAATAAGCAGGTCTAGCACTAAGAACAACCAGCCAGAAGTTTAAAAAAGACTGGGAAAAAAAGGTCTCCCAAGAAGTGCCCCTCTATTTAAAAAAAAAAAAAAAAAAAAAATTGTGAATTCAGATATATTGAGTATTTGGACCTGTTGCTTCTCTAGCATTTCCTCCCCTGCTCCCTGAAACCCAGCCCAGTGCTCTGGCATGGGCACTTCCAGCAATGACAGTGACGTTGGTTATCCCTGATCCCCTTTTGCTGGCTCTAGTGCCTGGATGCTTTACTGAAACACATTTTTATGGATACGCAGTCACAATTAACTTGGTTTCTTCAAAAGGTGATTTTCACCTTTTCTTGCTTCTTGGATGGTGTAGTAACTTATTTTTTTAACCAAGTCTTCATCTGGGGAATTTGAGTGGTAGATCTGCTTCTGGACTACATGCATTATTTTCACTGTTCTTGCCCTTCAGAATGTGTTTTAAAAAAAACAAATCTTTTCCACTGGAAGCTCAGTAAGTAGTTGTGCGAGCATGAAAATAATTATTGGAGGGAATCACTTTTTTTTTAATGATTTTCCACTTGCAGAATGGTCTTAATTTTATTTTAAAATTAAAACTGCATGTGCTGTGTTCAGAACAGGGAAGAGCAGGGTTTGGATTGCTCAGGAGCTTTGGATTGCTCTTCAGAATCTCAAGGTGAAAGCCTCTTGCCCAATTTTGATAGTAAATAAATCTCTATTCAGATATCTGGCCAAAACGACTGCTGCTTTAAGTTGTTTTCCCTGAGGACAAAAGTTTCTACAATTGAACCAGGCAGAGATGAAAAGGTAAAAGATGCTTAGAAGAAGGGCTCTGGGGAGCAGCTTCTCTCTGGTCTGCAGAAGCGGTCCTTGTAGGTTGCAGGACAGCACTGAGGGAAAGTTTACACCCTGTGTGGTTGAATCTGTATCTCCTGCACCTTTCACACGCACTAAATTCACTTTAAGGCAGTAAACGTGGTTGTCTCGCTGTTTGTCTTCATTACAACATCAAGAACGCAGGGGGGCACTGTGTGGCACGGAGCTCTGTGCTGTTCCTGGGTGGCATCACTTGTGCTCACGAGCAGAAAGGGAAGTTTGTTAGGAGCAGTACGTGCTGCTCGCCCCCGTACTGCCTAGAGCCTGGCCCAAATGCACAGAGAGGCTGAAGAAAGGGCCTGCAGGCTGGAGGGCAAGATGGGGTGAAAAGTTTGTGGCTCGGGATCTCAGCCAGACTTACAAGTTCTGTAGTAAAATATTTTGAAATCTCCCATGTGATTTAGCCACCAACTGTTCCTAGTTTCACTAGTATGTTCAGAGTGAGGGGTGGATCCAGTCACTATGACTGGTTAGAAAAAAAAGTGTTTATTGGAGAAAGCTACCTTAAAAGCTGCAGTTCACAGCAGCTCAGTACGAGCTGCTACCTCCCTGCCCTGTTTGTCTGCTCACTCTTGCGGGGTTTGCTGGCCGCTCTCACTGCAGCACAAGAGGCACTTCCAGCACTGAGGGGGTCTTGCCCATGCAGACTTTTACCCACCTTTATGGGGCTTACGTGAACCCGAGCTCAGCTAGGAGGCTGCCTCCCCTTGGATGCCTATTCAGTAACCAGAGTCCTGTAAAGGGAGACAGAGCTTCAGGCTCAGCTGTGACCCACAACAGTATGAACAAGTTTGCCCTCCCACCGCACCTTTTAAACACTTTATGAGTAAAAATACAAAAAATAAGGCTTGAGCAGGGCTCTGCAGTGAGGTTGCATCAGGCTTTATCCAGCTGTGTCTTGAAAATCTCAGATGGTGGCTCCTGGGTCCCCCAGAGCCTTTCCTTCGGTAGGCTGGACGAGCCCAGTCCTCTTGTTAAAGGAGTGTGAAGTAGGAGTGGTTTGTGGCGTGGGGAATGACCACACGCTTCTCCAAGTCCACGGAACACATTCCTAAATGATTCCATGTTTGATTTCTCCAACATCATCTTTGCATTTCAGTTTTGAAGCATTCAAAATCTGGAGCATACAGATTATATAACTCATTCTCCAGTGACTTTACTGTTAGTTAGTGAAGGTCTGTGCAACACAATATGTTGGATCCCACCTACAGCTGGTTAATTACGGCAGATGTTTGGCATCTCTTTTTAATGGAGAGAAGCAAGCATATCATCATTTTCCCAATTAAAGAACAGGTAAGATGAGTTTATGCAGCAAACACCTTTCTTCACAGCTGGTTTTCCACAGAAGAGGTGGCTTAGCATAATGAACAGCACGAGATTAATCGCTGTAGGGCTTCTTGGATTGGTTTCTTTCTGCTCCTGCTTCCTTCATGCTGTACAAGGGTTCCACAAGCTTGTTGTGAACCATCATTAAACCTAATGTAGCAAGTAAAAAGAAGCAGATATAATGAAGCAAAATCCTCATTCGGGGATGCTAATGGAGTTACATCTGATGAGAACCATTCCCTTGCTCCCCTGCACACAGTTATAAGCATTACACTTACTCTCTTATCATTATTGTTTCTCATTAAGGTCTCATTAAGGAACTTACTCTTTATGGATTTGATTAAACAAACATTTTTTAGCACGGAATGGCATGTGCCGCTTGAGAACTGAACACAGCACCTGTGCGACCTGGTGAAACACTCACCTTTGAAGTATTTCACGGTCTTAACCTTGAGTTCCAGCGTCGCATCCTCATCGCACACGAACACCGTGTTGGGGTGCTGCTGGAAAGCGGACACTGTCCACATGTGGTTGACACCTTCCTCGATGGCTTTGTACAAAGCAAAGGCCTTGTGTGCTCCTGTGATAAGAATCATCACCTGGGCCAGGGACACAGAGAAAGGGCAGTCAGGGTCTGGAAGCCGCGTTCGGAGAAAACTCCTCCAAACACCACGGAACCAGGAGAGCTGCTCCCCCGCTGGGGGACGTGCCTGTCACCAGCAGCTTTTCACTGTAACAGAGCTGCTGTTAACTGCGACAACATTGAATTCTGTTAACTGAATCACAGCCCAGAGGGCCATTCTAACGGTCCAGACACTCTGAGCAAGTACGAATCAAGGCACAGACTCAACTGAGACCATCCCGGAGTTTTCACAATCCGCTAGAATAGTATGAAGGCAGCCAGCAATTCTTTCAGTCATTTAATCGGGTGGGCTTCTTAACTAAGGACATCCTCCAAAGCCTTCCCAGCTCCCCGAGCTACGACAGTACTGCAGGAGCACCCAAACATAAGTTAATACAGTAAAAATAGAAAAAAAAATAGAGAAAGAGCCCTGCTGCAGTAATGCAGGATGCAAGGCAACAGGGGGATCACTTAGTTGTCTGTGGCAGGAAAAGCTTAGGCCGGCCTATACCAGCAGGGAGCACTACTGCTCCAAGTCCGGACAAACTTCGGATACTGCAAGTGAAGTATTCCAAGTGGAAGCCCTTCCCAGCTCCTGTAGTTCTCCTAACCTCTCTTGCATCCATGACTGTGCCGACTCCGACTGTCAAAGCCATGGTGGGGACTTTGGAGAGGTCGCCATCGAAGAACCTGGCATTAGCCAGGATCGTGTCCATAGCCAAGGTCTTCACTCTCGTTCTTGACACCAAACTCGACCCGGGCTCATTGAAGGCGATGTGACCATCTGGGCCAATACCTGCGACAGAGACAGTGTAAGAACCACATCACTGGCTTAACCAGCTGCTGTAGGAAGCAGAACCAATGTCACTCTCACTAAACGACATTCAAGACCTCCAGGAATAGACACAGAAATGAGAAACACACCTGCAAAAACATTTTTTTTTTTTTGCTTAAGCTCAAATTTGCCACTCCTGCAAGCGTTAGCAACAGTCCCCTCCAGACAGAGGGAATCTAAAGGCAGGCTCATCAGAAAAGACAGTGCTGAGCCCCCAGGAAGCTCAACTACTGCAACTTCCAGGAGTTCCCTGCCAGCACTGGCTTTTTTAATAGATTTTGTGTTTGGTACAGTTCTAGCCATGCCTGTTTCTCCTGCTTATCATTTTCCAAGTAATTCACTTACTGGATTGAAACACTTAAACTGGGGGAGTGGAATACTGGAGGACAGGGCTGCCAGCACTCATGAGCATCACAGGCAGATGGTGCAGGGGTGGCTTTCACTGCAAATCCACTGAACTGCACTTAAAATCAACTCTCCGGGAAATTAAACCACAGAGCTGGTAGACGAAAGGCAATGCAAGTGTTTAGAACCTGCCAGTCCTTCAGGTTTTCACCTCCAACAAAGAGTTCAATTCCACCAGCTGCTTTGATTTTATCTTCAAATGCATCACATTCAGCCTGTAAGTCGGCTGCATTTCCATCCAAAATGTGAGTGTTTTCGGGTGAGATGTCAATGTGTTTGAAGAAGTTATTCCACATGAAGGAATGATAACTTTCCGGGTGATCCCTTGGGAGACCTGGTAAAGAGCACACACAGGGGTAAGAACAAGTGAAAAATGTATCATCAGTCATGTAAAACCATGTGCCTTGCACTCCCTTCTAGTGGTTTTAGTTACAGAGTGCTGGCTGCTGTCGTATGCAACAACCTTAACTTTCCTGATTTTTTTTTCTGAATAACAAAACTAAGCCAATCACAGTATTTTCATAAAGTATATGCTCATGTGAGCACCCAAAGGATATTCCAGAAGAACAGGCATTAGTTAGAACAGTTTAAAGCACACAGCAGCCTGGGAGTTAATTTATTGCGTATTTTTCCACCTTTGGAAATCTTTCTATGTGTTATATATACACACTACCTAACACAGCTTGTTCAGGATTGTTTACTGAAAAACTTCTCGGTCCATCCCCCTTTAAAAGCCAGCACGAGATCAGCATCAGCAATTTGTTAGCTCTTATGTTCTTCACCTTGAGAGCTGGACTCGGTGCTGCCTTCCCCAGCCCTTCTAGCTGGGAGCTGCACTGCCCCATCCACATCACAGAGCAGAAACGCGGGGATCTCACCCCAGATTCGGGACGAAACGCTGCCCTAGACTGAACTGCCGATCCCCCGGGTGCTCCTTGCCTGCTGAGCACGGCTCGTTTGGAGGGACTGGAGGCTGAAGTGACCTTTACCGCCGCGGAGCAAAGGTGCTGGTTAATATTGTGCACTACTGCAGCTCGATACCCGTGCCGAGATAAGATGCGCAATTCCCCAACGTGTAAGGCAACAGCAGTGACCTTTAGTATTTCTTATAGATTTCCAACTTATTCCTGCTGACTCCTGTCCCTAACACAACTTCTACTCGATTTTTTCTTTTTTCGGGGGTCTCTAAACCCATTCCGTCCATGAAAACTGACCCGGGGGATGCGGGGATCCCCGCTCTCCTCAGAGCAGCCCACCGACTCACCCACGTACTCGTCCATGTTGAAGGTTTTCACGTATCGGAAGGAGAGGTCCCCGTTGCGGCAGTACTCGATGAGCTTCTCGTAGCAGCCCAGCGGGGTGCTCCCTGCGGGGAAACGGCGCGACGAGGCTGGCGGCGGGGCCCGGCGCCCGCGGCCGCCCCGGGGCCCCGCGACCCACCTGTGGGCAGCCCCAGCGTGAAGTAGCGCCCGGGCCCGGGGCTGAAGTGCACGATGCGGTTGCGGATGTACTTGGCGGCCCACTCGCTGGCCTGCGCGTACGTCTCCAGGATGACGAGCTTCATGTCGCCGCCTGCCGCCACCGCCGCCCGGTCCGCTCCGGGTTGGTTCGGTCCGATCCGCCTCGGTCCGGTCCGGTCCGGCCGGGTCCTGCCCGCGCCCTCCCGCGCGCCGCGGCGCCGCCCCCTTGTCCC
>JAWLRI010000995.1:7339740-7356804 GCA_034781795.1 Crypturellus tataupa
TGCTGCGGAGCTGAAGCTGCAGAGCTGAGATTTAGGCGGAGAGGAGAAGGATCTCCGTAGCGCAGAGCATGTCGAACGTTTGTTTCACACTGAAACTCGCTGTGGCCACAAACGTGGAGCTCCGGAATCTGTCGCGTGTAAAAACGAGGCTTATAGCGGATTTATGGCCAGCCACGAGGGCTAGAGCTGGGCACAGGATCCAGGAAAGAGAGGGGCCCTGTAGAAATTCAGGATAAGTTTTCACACGTCGTTCAGTCTTCACCGTAGTGGTTACAGGAGAGCGAAGGGGAGCTGGCAGTTTTCATCCTGAGGGTCTTCAGGGACGGTGGCTTTTTGTGAGCTGGGGTAGCGCGCTCGTGGCATCCGATGACAAGGGACAAGGTGCTTCCTCTGTGACTGCTGTATTATCCGTGGGTGCTGGAGACCCCCTGCTCCCGTCCGGGTTATCCCGTACTGACCTGTGCGCGTGGGAGCAGCACAACTGACCTGTGGAGGCTGTTTGGGCGTGCGGAGCATCGAATCGTGGTTTGTTTCCTGGAGCTAACCCTGCAAAGGCTCCAGCCCTTTCGCTTTACTCGGGCGTTAGATGATTGATATAAAACACTCTGCGGCGCCTTGGGATGATGGGTTTGATCCAGCGCATCGGAGCGATGCAGTGGGGCCCCGAGGTCAGACCTTGGCGCGAGGCTGAGCCTCCTTGGAGCCCTCCGCACCGGGAAGCGCGGCCGGATCGCCCGGAGGGCTGGGTTGGGATTAGGTGTTGGAGCAGCCTCCTGAGCGCCTTCCTCGGATGGCAAAACAGCATTTCACACTCAGCTTTGAAACAAGCCACTCTTCTAGGAAAAAAATAGCGAGGCTTTAACAGGTTTATTTAAGTCGTAAGTTGGTTGAGGCGTGTTTTTCACTTGAGACATTTGAAAATAATGTGATGTCTATGAGTAATGTAAACCCACCTTGGAAACAGTGGGCGTGTGAAATAATAAATACATATTCCTTTTAAAGGGATATTTTCTGCCCGTCTCCCTTGTTGAAGGCCTACGTGGATCGTGAATCATTTTGTAATGGGAGGTATGTATGGAAAACATAAGGGATGAGGATTTTTCCGTGTGTTTGGTTTTCTTTCAGTGAAGCTGGAGAAGAACCATATTGCTCAAGATTTAATGCAAATGCATTTTAAATCCATACAAGACCATAATGTTTACTTAGGATCTGGGAAGACCGAAGTGAAATAGCAGGGAAGATGGCAGTTGCCACCTGTTAGCTGAGCTCGTGTTTAGCTTTTGGGTTGAAACAGAGTTTTTGTGTGCGCGGATCATAAGTAGAAGCTGAGAATGTCAGCAGTTAGAATTAGCGAAGTCCGTGATTCATTTCCTTGCTAAGTTACTTGTAGTTTGCAAAAGATGTGTTTGCTAACGATAGTTAAAGCTGATAAGACTGGCAAGGTAATTTCCAAGGTAGGTTGATTTTGCATCTTTCATTTTGTCTCCTTTGTAGTCATGTAAGCTGGAGAGAAAGTACCCCTTGTCTTCAAAGCAGGGAAGATTTAAGAGAAAAAAGGTGCAAAGCCAAGTTAGGTCTGGTTCTCGGCCGCTCTTTGTGCTCCCCGGCTCCCAATGAGCCCCGTATTTTATCTGAACCCGGACTCAGCGCGGTCCTGGTGCAGGTGCCCGAGGTGTCGGTAAACGTGCGCTTGGAGCTGCCCTGTTTTGCTCTGCAGCGCCCGCATCTGTAGGCGACGGTTCCTATCCGGCGGCTTTGGAAGGTTTTAGTAATTCTGTCTCAAACGGTAATTACAGAAATGAAGTATATTCCAGCTCTGAATTCAAGGGGATGGGAGAGGTGACGCAACGCGAGCAGCCTGGTCCCACGTCGCTGGGCTGGTGCTGTCCAGCTGCGCGGGGCTCAGATGCGGGAGCAGATGCGGGAACGGTCCCTTAGGTCCCTTAGGCGGTGGCACCTCTGGGCTGGCACCGTGTTTTAAACTTTTAACCGTGTTTAAACTTGCTGAGAGCAAGTACTGGGGTCTGTTGGGTTTGCGTATCCTGGGCTTGACCAGTGGAACTTGTAAGAAAAATAATATCCATTCCCTCCGCTGCAGCCCCTTTGAAGCTGATGGATCCAAATTCAATATATGAGGGCACAGTGCTTTCAAAAATACTTAATATTCTTCATATCACAGTTATTTTTAAAAATATTTTTATTACTAGTGTTTAAAATACTTCAAAGATATTCGTATTACAGGAAGGCCCTGCGCTCTGGCAGGCATTTGAAACTCGGCTGTGTCTCGCTAGGATTAAAACCTCGTTCTGTGCTAAAACTGTGACCGTCGAGCGCTGCGGCCTAAGGACGGCGCGTGGGCGCCGGGGTCTAGCCGGAGCAGGGCATTCCCTGTGGGAATTAGAGGAGTCGCTTCCTCATTCTGTGAGGCTGTTCATGGCAGTGAAGAGCGCAGCTCGTTGTGATGGGCAGGGAGAGGCTGTGATTTTTTAATTTCTTGCATTTATCGCAGCAGGCGGAGGGTGAGGGCTAGAGCCGCTGCTCCAGCCCCGCTAACGAACCGAAAGCCCTTGCAGAAAACAGCCGTTTGCTCGTCAAGGAGGGGGCTGCGGGGCTGATCTAATAAGCTGATCTAATAAGCTGATATGGAGCGATAGGGATCTGCAGCAGCATCGGGCAGGATCAGGATTTCGTATCACGGTGAGCTCGAAGTGAAGCGTAAGTCAATGAATAATTATATTCTCCTTTGGGGCTGGCAGAAATGCTTTACGTGCCTTCAAAAGGCCAAAGGTGGCACGAGGGAGAAGTGAGGGGTGCTGCAGTGCAATGAGATGCTCCCGTTCTGTGGATAGACAGGCGCCTTGCTGCACTGCTCTCCGGTGTAGGAAGGATGCACTTTTTGTGGCTATAAAAGGCTTGCAAAGGGTATGATTTTGTTCAGTGGTGTCATCTTTAAAAAACAATATCGATTCTTTCTGCGGCTCCCGCTCAGCTACCTGCGTTGTGAGCATCTCCCCGAGCCCCATTGCCATAGAAACAGGCGGGGAGGCTGCTGGGCTCGCGGCCGCGGAGGATCCCGCCGTGGGATTGTGCGGTTCCACCCTTCCTGATGGAACCTGCAGTGAGAACTGAAGTGCATTAAGCGTTGATGGGGGTGCTGCCGAGTTAGACATAAGATGGAGCTGGTAGTAATCCTGGTTTAGGAGAAAAATATATGTGCGTGTACTGCTTTGTGCACGGGGCGTTCGACTGGGGCTGTTTGTGGCCTAAAGGCTGCTGATAGGGGAAGGTTTAAAAACATAAGGCACAAAAGATCCCATGCTAGGCCAGCAGACAGTATGTTCAGTTTAGAGAATTTGGAAGAATTAGATGTACTATGGAAATATTTTCTCCAAAATTAAGACTGGAAATACTTCAAATACTTCTGTAAGCGTTGAGCTTTAATGCTGCTGTGCTTGTGTTTATATTTGATAGGTGTCAACTGGGGGGGAATGACAGAGAGGGGCAACCAAATTCCTGGTGACATTTTTGGACGCTAAACGTCCCTAGGTCTTGTCCTGTTCTCTCAGGCAGCTGTTTGGATATTTCAGTAATCCTGCGAAAAAGTAGCTCTGCTGAACTTTTAGTAACTGCGCGTGTTGCTGTAAAGCCTGTAGTTTCAAAGGAAAACACCAAGAGCCGTACTTGAAAACCCAGCACCCGTCAGTGAATCGAAGGAAAAGTAACAGCCTCAGCAGGGCAGATTTCAGCGCAACTCGGCTTTAATCAGGGTCTCCTTGGGCCGCCCGCCCCGCCGAGGAGCGCGGGTCCCGTCCGCGGGTGCCAGCGCGGCCGGAGGGCCAGGGCTGCTGCAGCCCTGGGAGCCCCGCTGATTCATTCTTCCTGTCACATGAACCCTCCCCGCTTTGCTAATAAGCTCTTAGCTGCGTTTTAGATGCCTGCAATCGCTAAAAAGGCTGCAAGGCATTTGTGGAGCTTGTCCATTAGAGGGAAAATCTGTTTTCTATAGCTGTGTACCTTGCAGAGCCTCCAGCTCAGTCTTAAAAAGTAACTGCATTTTTTGTGCTGTTACTACTGGCTTGGAATCACTGAATTTAAGTAAGTCCTGCTTGCTTTCTTCCATGTAATTTAATTTTAAGAATATGGATCTTTTTAATGGCAGAAGATTGCGGGAATTTATAATATCCTGAGGTTTCTGGGTCCATTTTTGTTTCATCTCTGGCAGGGCTGTAACATTGAGTGCTTTCTTTTCCCGCTCTGCGTGTTTGGGTTGTGTGTTTCCTTTCATCTTTCTTTGGAATATTAGGGATGTAGCTGGAAATTTTTGTGGAGACAGCGAGCCAGGTGGTGCCTGCAGCACCTGGGAGCATCTGCAGCGCGGCAGAGCCCTTCGGCATTTGGAATCATCTGGGTCCTCTGTGCACAGCAGAAAAGGTTGTGCGGAACTGCTGAATTTTCACGGATAGGCTGAAAATGAGCCCGGTGGAAGAATTTCAGGAAGTTCATAGAAAGCAGAGCTGCAAGAGACTGAATTAATGGGCTTGACCTTTCTGCATTTTACTGGATTATTGCTACTCCTCTGGCGTTGTGTCCAGGCCATCTGGTATTTTGCCACACACCTCTCTTGCAAACCAAAGCAAGTCCCCTGTTCTTAGCTGAAAACTCGCTATCCCCTTTCCTTGCTCCAGAGCAAAGTGGCTGTGGAGGGGGGACGTGCGGGGAGGCCGCATGCCCAGCGGGTGTGTAGGGCCTGGATGGCAGCGGTGTGGATGTGGGGTGGCTGTTTCCCTGCACGAGTCTAATAAATGTGGATGTGGTTTCACATGGATGTGGTTTGGTCCTTTGATCCAGAAGGGGAGAAAAAACACGATGCGGAACAGCTATGTGTAAAACAAAACCTTCCTTCAGAGGTGCGAGCTGACCCTAAGATGAGCAAGTGGAAGAAGAAACCCAAAGTTTAGTAGTAGTAATAATAGCAAAAAAGGCTCCTCACCCCCCACTCCTTAAATCCTTGGGAAGGGCTTGAACACAGCAGTGGAAAAGGCCCTCGATGCCTCTCCAAAAGCAGGAGAAGGTCACGGATTGCTCCCGAGTGCTGGCGTTAGGCTGCACGAGCCTAGGGAAGACACTGCAAAGGTGCCATTGCTTGAGGAGGATTATGAAGGAAGAAAGTGGTATCTCTATCCAGGCAAATGGTTCAATCCCAAGGGAATTTTTTTTTCTAGGAGTTGAATTGCTGTTTGCAAACTTATTCTCTCTGTTAATGAGGTGGTGCGAAATGGAAAGAGGAGAGAATTCAGGTGGTTGATTTGCAGGGCGGCCCCGACGTGCCCCACTCGGGTGCTCCCGGGCTGCCGCTGCTATCGCTCGATCCGAGGCTTCCGTTGTCACAGCATGAAGGGGTGAGGGAAAATGGCAAGATCTGTACCTGCGCGTGTCCTTATGTAATATATCTGCTGATAACAGCGTTCTCGACGAAGCTGCAGGCGGTCCCGGTGTCTGCTGTGGGTATCTCGCGCTGTTTCCTCCGCTAACCTCAGGCGATGGCAGCTCCCAGCTCGGGCGAGCTTGGGAATTGCAGGAAGCTGCTGGGAATGGGCAGGTGGGAAGAGATAGAGGCTGCCCCGTGGGCAGAGGTGACCCATGGACACGGGTCACTCCGAGCAGGGCGGCCCTGCGGGGAAGCAGGACAAGCCACGCGCCAGGGCAGCCCTGCAAGGACGGCACTGCCGGATGCCGTTGAAATTAGCGCCCATTTCCTGCCACTGGGGAGACCTGGGCTGCGCTGATCCCTCTCCTAAGACTGGGATTTCCTTTCCCCATCTCTCTCTCTGCCTGTCCTTAAACCGTACCTGTGTCTTTTCAGTTGCAGAATGAAGAAGAGCCAGGCGAGACGGCCCCCGTGGTGAACGATGCCCCTCCGCCCTACAGCAGCATTTCCACGGAGAATGCAGGTAAATCCAGCCCAAAGGAAACAGCCACGTTTGTTCTGCTGCACATTCCTACCTCCTTAATTGTTCTCCCTGTTGACCCAAGGCATCGCAGCTTCCTTACGAAGGCTGCAAGGGATCGGAATTGATCCGGAGAGACCGTTGTTACTTGTGGTTTAGAAGATGCAATTTGGCTACATTGATCTGATGTCATCCCGCAAAGTGGTGTTCGGGTTGCGTTTCTCGGTGCTCTTAGTAGATTCTAGACAGTTAAAATCAAAGAGCTGGGAGGATCTGTGGTTCCTTCTCATTATTCAGCATTTGAATAATAATCTGTTTCTTCCAAAAAGACTTGTTATTTGAGAAGGATTAAATAATTTACTTTTTCTGCAGTTTTCAGTATCCATAGACTTGGTCATAAGGGTTATACT
The DNA here is from genome assembly GCA_034781795.1 of Crypturellus tataupa. Taxonomy (NCBI): domain Eukaryota; kingdom Metazoa; phylum Chordata; class Aves; order Tinamiformes; family Tinamidae; genus Crypturellus; species Crypturellus tataupa. Next base: position 7,346,099 of record JAWLRI010000995.1, read on the forward strand.
TCTGAATCATCATACTGTCATATGACTCACTAATAGCTTTAGTGAAACTTCCTTTTTTTGTGCTGGTTGTGTATTTCTATTTAGGTAAATCTCTTCATTTCTCCCTCCAGACCATAGTCAGCTATTAAAGGTTTCGGGAAGCAAATGGAACATATTGTCATTCTCTCAAACAACCAGTCAGCTTTGAATATTGTGTGTCTTGAGATATCGTTGAGCTATTGGCGCGCTACTTATAAAGATGTCTCCATTAATTCTGATTCCTTAGTGCATCTGAGAGTGGGGGAGCTCAGAAAAGCTGCATTTGTTTTTTTGTTCCAGTCCCCCCGCAGCAAGCCCTTGGGAATCTTTCTCTGGAAACGCTGGTCATTAGTGCCCTGAGGCTTCCCATGGTTCTTTCTTGACTCACTCCTAGCGCTTGGACTTTGAAAATACGAATACTCCTGTCTTACCGAAGCCATGAGAGGAACAGCACACATTGTTTTAAAAACAAATGCAGCCAGGCTTGCTAAGAGCTCTCTCCACGTTGCTTTGTATTTGAAAAGGCCCTCATGTGTTTTTAGCTTTTGGAGGGGAGGGCATGTGGTAGTAGATTAGAAGGGTGCAGAAGGAAGGGTGGTGCAGACTTGGAAGTTTTGGGGTTTTAACGTATTTAAAGTCTGCTGAAATAGTTCTTGTTCCAGCATGACATTCTTTGGGATCTGGCAGATGATGTCCTATATAATTTTCTTTTGCAGCTTATTTTGACTACAAGGATGAGTCAGGATTTCCAAAGCCTCCCTCTTACAACGTGGCCACAACACTGCCTAGCTACGATGAAGCGGAGAGAACTAAGGCTGAAGCTACAATTCCCTTGGTTCCTGGCAGAGTAAGTGCAGCCGGCTCCTTGTGCACACGGAAAGCTTTAAGCCTCGTCCAGCTTATATCTTTTACAGCTTTCTAGGACAGTGACACTGCATGCTCTCGGCAGTCCCCTGGGTGTTTGTATTTATTTATTCATTTATTCCCAGCAGTGACAGTAACGTAAGCCACCTCAGTAATGCCAGGATGTGCTCTGCAAATGCTCTGGCAAGCTGATAGAGGCACCGTGCTCTGTCTGTGGCCACTGCTGGGTTGGTTTGTCCTAAGATTAATTTTCAGCCACTTAGTATATCCACCATTGATGCTTCTTCCACTTAATACATTGACTTTTGCAGAGGTCACTGTAGCTTGTGTAAGAATGATAAAGCCATTCTCTCTATCAGGATACATACATACATATATATGTTTGTACATACATACAAAACTTTTTTGTTTTCAACTTCATCCCTTGTTCTGCCTGTTCCCCAACCCTGCTGGCATCAGATACCGAGTGCTAGGTAATCTTCTTCATAGGAGCTAAATTCCTTGCTGAGATCATATCTTTAATTTTTCTGATGAGAAGGAGAATTCTTTATAGTCAGAAAAAGAGCATGCCTAATTTTGGCTACCCTAAAAAACGACTGCCACTGACTTGTTATTTCGTGCCCTGGGGGTGGTTTCCTGCTTGCATTTTAAGCCTCTGGAGACTTAGGCTTTTTTTCCCCTCCCGTAAGGGGAAAAAAATGCAAAATCTGCATTTTGTGTCCCTCTGTTGTCCCCAGCTCCCTGCAAACTGTGCAGTTTGCTGGCCCTTGCCTGCAGAACCACATGCAGAGTTTGTTCTGCTGTATGGATTGAGCAGTCTTAAATCCTCTCATCTCCTTCGATTTGCAGGAGGACGACTTTGTGACACGGGATGACTTTGACGACACTGATCAGCTGAGGATAGGAAATGACGGCATCTTCATGCTAACTTTCTTCAGTAAGTGCACGATGCAGCTTCATTTTCTGCAATTGCAACCCCAAGTAGCCAGGGTAGTTTCCCACTTAGCTTTATGCAGCACCAGGAAAGCGCTATGTGTTCCAGTTTTGAAGGAATTTGTTTTTTCTTGGAATATGACAAGGCCTTGACCTGCTGCTTTCCCCTGCTTTCCCAGTGGCATTCCTCTTCAACTGGATTGGATTCTTCCTGTCTTTCTGTCTGACCACCTCAGCTGCGGGACGATACGGGGCCATTTCTGGGTTCGGTCTGTCTCTTATTAAGTGGATCCTCATTGTCAGGGTAAGTTTTTTAGTGCAAAAAAATGCATGCAGAGTTGCTGCTCTCTTCCCCTTTGCCCTAGCTTATTTTTAGTTCATCCATGTTATTAAAATGTATTTTGAGCCCTTATTCACTGAGGATAGAACGTTTTTAATCATGCTGCCCTGTTTGTATGGTAAGATGCGAAAGTTATTATTGTAATAAACAAGATTAAAGATTGCATCCCCAAGTATGTCTCTTTTTAACTAAACTATTGTATGGGATCAACATTTGCTCATGTGCTGAGCAGTAATAAAATCCTCATATTCACATAACACTTATCCTGGTAAAGCAAGTGCTAGGGTTAGCAGAGCTTTTTTTTTTTCCTCCTGTAGGATGTTTTTCACATGCTGCTCTGCAACATAAATATTCCTTAAAATGTGGGGATTTCTATGAGCGTGACGGATGAAGGGAAGGAAATAGGGGCTGGAAAAGGGGAAGTGCGAGTGTTTTTGCTGACAGAGCAGGGTGCACGTTGAGCAGGGGACTGGGGAAGCTCGCTGGAGCCCTCTGGTGCCCTGTGCACGGCTGCAAGGAGCCCGGGCGAGCGCGCCTGCCCTTAACAGCGGTTTTCATACGAGCAGAGTCTGTGTCCATCCCCTTCGGTACAAGATCCAGGGTTTCCCTGCTCCCCTGCAGCAGACGGGGAGGGAAAGAGGGGACTGGTCAGAACTGGGGTGTGTGACAAGACCAGAGCAGTGACAAGTAACAGTTGTCTCTGTTCTAGAGGACTTGATTTGGTTACTGCCAACATTGACCTGGGTTCAGAAACTGTCAAATGCTCTAACTTTTAAAAATAATTTTTATTTTTCAGTTCTCCACCTATTTCCCAGGTTACTTTGATGGCCAGTATTGGCTTTGGTGGGTTTTCCTTGTACTAGGTAAGTGTTTTGTTTGGGGAGGAAGAAGAATTGCCTGTTTGGAATGCTGTAAAGTGCAATAATGCTTTTTTTTTTTCCTTTTTTTTTTTTTGTGAGCATAGCTTTACTGGCTATTTGATTACTCATGTTTGGGTGTAAAATGGAAATACCGTGCTGAAAATACTTATCCCATGTTCTTATTGGGTGCTTTCTAGATTTACAGGTACACGTAGACACTGGGCTTTTGTTGCCATTTCTTGGTGGCAGCATCTCAGTTACAGTTCAGGAGGATGGTGCTTGTTTTGATAATAACTTCTGGTGAATTTGTTCTCTTACATGGAAGAGTATTTTGACTAAATAAAATCCAGGAAAGCAGCCTGTGAAAAGGTCGTGTTTGAAGTTGCTGCTGTGGGTACCAGCAAAGGGCTGGTAGTACCAGTGACACCAGCATCGGCTCATGGGCACTCGAGTTTTCCAGTGGGCTAGAGGACTACTCAGGAACGTTTGCTTTTGGAATTGCATGAAATTGAGAGATTGGGTGTCACCGATGCTAAAATGTTCTTATAATCAATCAGCTGCTGCACATGCCATCGTGTTGGGGCTCTAAGTGGTGGTCGTGTTGAGCTGAACTGCTGTTTCTCTAGTTGTAGAGACAAAATCTGTGTTAACTGGACAATGTGTTTCTTTCCTCTAGGTTTTCTGCTGTTTCTCAGAGGATTTATTAATTATGCAAAGGTTAGGAAGATGCCAGATACTTTTTCCACTCTTCCCAGAACCAGAGTTCTCTTTATTTACTAAAGGTAAACTTTCTGCTTTCCTGATTATTTTTTTCTGTTTTCTTTTTGACTCTGTTTGGTGACTCAGGCTTCACTATTTTTAGAACACAAGGTAATAGAAAACATAAGTTTTTCTTGGGATCCCTTGCACAGCCCTGTTTCTACAGATTGGCAGGACAAGAGTGCGTATCGGTGTGGTTGCAAGCAGAGGAATACTTGACACTTCCTCCAGTTTTTGCTTTGAAGAATTTTAGACTCATTAGATTCCTTGAGCTGAATTGTAAAAACAAAATCTCTGCCCCTTGGTACAACCCTATTTTTGGCAGGTGGGACTTTCTGAATAAGTAACATGCCTGAAACATATGGAATGTCCTAAACATGAGTAGAGGTCACAGATGAAATGTGGGTAGAAGATTATGCTGGTGTCTTTGGCTTATGTCCCGGAAAAAAACAGTTTGTCTGAACTCTGGATGCTGTTAGAATTGTCTGCCAAGTTCCTGGAGAAATTCAACCTTTGCACGCTTTCTTTCCTTGGAAACTACTCCCACATATTTTGAACATACTGTCTTACCTGATCATTTAAAAAAAAAAAAATGTGTAAAAGTTGTTATAGCTGAACCTTAGCAATTTTACTTTTTTAATGGGACTTTAAAAGTACCCGTGCCCTTCAGCTTGATTTCCTTGGTGCAGTGGGTGGTGGCTTTGCATTAGCTGCTCTCCGCGAGGGCAGGGAAATCCTGTAGTAGGTTCCTTCCCAGATGGGGAGTGCTACACAAGGCTCCCTTTAGAAGCATTGTAACAGCATCAGATTTCCCCAAGATAGAATTGAAACAGTTGGAGCTGCAACAGTGGTGTAAGGAACACAAACAAACCCAGGCTTCAAGTTGGGTGTCATTACACTGCTCAGAATTTTAAACCAAGGCTTAATATTCCAAATCCACTTTCTTTTTCTTAGCAAATGCAAATCATACAAGGTTCTGTTTCGTTTTCCGCCTGCAGTGGGCACAAACAAGCACTGTGCTGCGGTTGCAGCTGGGGTTTCCCAGTGGTGGCCGTTCTTACTCCATTTATTTGCTTGTTTGGTTTGCCAAAGTGGCTCCTTTGGGGCAGGCTTTCCTTTTGAACCCCCCAGGATTTGTGGTGGCCTCTGAGATCCTGCCGAGCCCCCAGCTCAGCTGGGGTTTAATTCCCCCAATTGTCGGGTCGCATAGTTTGAGCATTTAAATATCAGCAGTTTCCCCTGTAGTTTATTCTGCTCAGTGAGCACTGTTTTCTTCTTTACTGAATGTTATTTTTTATTTATTATAGGAACTGTGTGGCTTCTTACTGCACAGCCTTTAAGGCCTGTGTTAGGAAATGCAGATTATAAAGATAGATACCTGAATTGAGCCCTGGAAAAACCTTGGAAGGATTTTTTTTTTTTTTTCATTTTAGCACTTTCCAAAGACACTGTCTCATACAGATCTATTGAGATTAATGTCCAGTATCGTGTCTAAAAATTACGACTTTGACACTTCCACTGAGAATATGTGTTTAATCCTAAATTCTGAGAGAGAAAACCACAGAATATGTAGATTTTTTAATTCTTCAGGAATGTGAAACGTGCATAGAAGTGCAGAGCTCAATGGCGCTGCACAATAGACATTTCATAATCCTTTAGACATCCTGCACTCTGTGAACTGCATCCTCTGGTATCCCAAATAACAGGCTAACTCTAGTGTTTCCCTGCCCAATATCCTTCTCCAACAGATGTTTTCTGGCAAATGTCTTCCTGCGCTACTGAATTCTCCCTCCAGCAGCAACAGGACACCTGCAGGAAGTGAATCAAGCCTCTGAAGCAGAAGAAAAAATAATCACCTGCTTTAAATAAATAAAAGTACTGTTGAAAAAAGAAAAAAAGAGAAGGAGAAGAATTCCTTTCTATTTGTTTCTAGGTGTAAAATTTTAATAACTAACGCAGAATTCTGTAATCATTGAATCATTAGTGGCTGATGTTTGACACCGCTATCGCAATCGAGTCTGTGACGTGCTAATAAAGCCTTATCCCCCAGTTCCTGTAGTAGTTGGGCAGCGCGAGCGGCGGCAGGGGACAGTGACACTGTGTCTTGTCCCCGTCGCGAGGGGACGAGCTCGGTGCCGCCGGAGCAGCGCTCTGTCCCCAGCGTGGCGCAAGTAGTATTATTATTATTTTTTAATAGTCTATATTCTAAATGTTCTAGCATACTTTCCTTTCATACTACCTACTTTTTGGACTATTTAGGGGTTTTCACAGTACATGTTGGTAGTGTAAGGATGAAAGGTCACATTGCAACTTTGTATAAAAAATTATCTTGCGAAAAAAAGGCCTTTTTGGTTTTTTTTCCTCCCTTTGGCTTGGGACTTCTGAGACAATTCCTAACATACCTGTAATTCTTGCTTTTATAATTTATGTTAGCAGAGACGATGATGTGTTATAAATGTAGATTTAATGTGCACCTTTGTGCTTTCTGCCAAGTGGTAATTCACTTTGGAGTTTTACTATGCTAAAACTGTAAATATAGCAGAACATTAATAAATGTCACTTATGTAGCAATGTTTGCTGTAGATTGTTGTTTAATTTAGATGATATACTTTGTTTCTGGGTATTGCTTACAAATGCAGGTTATCTGATGGATTTCTTTGCTTTTCCACAGAAGGTGTAAGACAAATGTGATTCCTGCACCTCCCGGTATCCCCCTTGCTTTTTGGGGCTGGGTTTTCCAGGGCCGAGGTGGTGCTTCCTTTCAGCTTGTTTTTTATTTTTCGTCTCGCACACATAACTCACTGCTTTATTCATAGTTTTGGCTCACGGCGAACGTGTAGTCCCGAGCGGCTGGACCCATAGAGATACCCGGAGCTTACGCAGAGCCTCCCTTTTCAAACACCGAGAACTCTACGCGGGGAGAATTATTGAGTTTATCCTCAAGGCAAAATCTGTAGCTCGGATTCTCATTTGCCCAAACTTGGTAGATTCGCCTGGTGTTTATCCTCTCCGCATTTGGGCCTTATTTGGTCGCGTGCGTTCGGAGCAGTGGAATATTTGGCATTCCTGCTTCTCCATTTGGTGGCCGGAAGCCTCGGGCCCCGGTGCTGCGCGTGCTCCTCCTGGCTGCCCTCTCCCTAGGCTAAGCCTGCGGGAAGGGCTGGGGTTTCCCCATGGAGCCGCTGTTTTATTTTTCTTTTCCATTGGATTTTACAAAAGGTGCAGGAAAAGAAGTGATTCCCAATTATCTATAACCTCCGGGGGGCTCTGGGGCCCCTTTGCCTCCCCCTGGCCACAGGTGCCAAGGGCAGCGCACGTCTATCCCAGGAAAATCCCATTCCCGGTGGTGGCTGCAGCAGGGAGGGCCCATGGGGAAGGCAGCGTCCTCGTCCCGCTTTCGTGTACACTTTTTGCTGCTGTTTGCGCCGAAGGGACCGGGGAGCTGCAGTTACGGACCCAGCCGCTCTCCTTGGCACCCCTGGAAACTCGGGAGTCAAAATCCCTCCTGGTGCTTCCCAATATCCCTCCCAAAACCCGGGTGCCGCTGCGTGCTGCAGCGGCGGCTCCGCAGGGAACGGGGTGACCGCGTGGACTCCGTGCGCCCCTTCCCGCTGCCCAGCCCTGCTCCGCACTGGAGCCTCGTGGGAATTGGCACAGGGAACGGGAAATCGCTAACAGTGGGTGTGGAAGCCCCCAGGGTGACTTTTCCCAGTGGGAATTCACCTCTAAACCTTGGCCGCTGTCACCTCGGGGGCCTCTTTCTGCTTCGGAGAGGAAAGGAGGAGGGTTTGGGGAGCAGGGCTTCGCTGCGCTGCCTTTTTTATTTTTATTTTCAAGGTTCTTGCAAATTTGCTGCTGGAAATGCCTGAGTCTATAAACGTGCTTAGCCAAGGATTTGTTTGCCGCTTGGATGAGATGTTCAGTCTGGACCTGGTTTGAGGGAGTCTGCGTGGCTTCCCTGGAAACCATCGGGAATTCTCCCTTCTGGGAGGTTTTGACTTAAAAGAAGCAAAAAGGAGAAGAAAAAAGAAAAGGAAAACCAAAGGGAAAAGAAAACAAGGCTGCGAGCGCGGGCAGCCCGGGCTGGGCTTGGGTTTTGCAGCCTGGTTTGACATTGGGCCCTGCAGGCTCGGGGCAAATCCCAGGTAAGAAGCTGAGCAGCTCCCCTGGCCTTAATGCAGCGTAGCTATAGATATATATTATATATATATATGTACACACAAGTATGCATATATATAAATATATATATATTTTATATATATATATATGGAGAGCAAATGTCAATCCAAAGCCCACCCGGAGCTTCCCCAGTGCGGAGGGCCCCGTGCCCTCCCTGCCCCTCTTCGCTCCCGGCACCTTTCCCGTGTCTCTTCCCCTGGGATATAGGGAAGGCCGGGACGTTGCCTCTTCAAAGAGAGTTCAAAAAGCCCAGGAATTATTTTTATAAACAGCTCACAGCCGATGGCGCCCGGCTGCTCTTTACTGCCCGCTCCCCCCGATGGACAGCGCGGAGCATCGCGCGTCCCACGGGAGCGGATCGGGCGCTCGGATTCCTCCTGCTGTCCGGGTGGCTCCGGTTTCCGCTGCGGCCCGGGGCGCTCGTGCCCTGCTTCGCTCCGGCTTTTCCGGCCACCCTGGAAGCGCCAGGACATGGCGCAGGATGCCCCAGTTTCGGGCTCCGCGAAGAGCCTCGTGTTTCCCATTAGGATGAGCCGGGTGCGTCACGGCGCGGGATGATCGCAAACACTCCCAGGCCGCGCGCCCGCACGGGTTATTCGGGAGCGCTCCTGCCTGCACCGCCCTCTCGCTACTGCTGGGTGCAAGAGGGGGGGAAGATGCTGAGGAATTTCCTTGTTGCTGCATCCCCTTCCCATCGCTGCAACGCGTGAACCCCCCCGAGCTGCTGTTATCCGTGGGGAAACCTCGGTGCCCTCCTAAAAATCTGTATTATCCAGGTATGTTTAAAACGGGGCGACGCTGAGCTCTGCACCCGCATCTATGACCCAAGCAACTCGCTCCTGGGTCCCGTTTGGCTTCTTTCGGCATTCCAGGGTTGGAAAGGGCTCCCAGTCCCATTCCCAGCCTCTGGCGTGGGGGAACTCGGCACCGCTCCAGGGTCATCCCGGCTGGAAAGCGGCAGCTCCCCGGCACTGGGATCATCCCAGGGGCTCAGCACCGCGCGGCCGCTTCGGGGCTGCCCCACGGCTCTGTTTGCCGAGGAATTGCTATAAACACCTTGGATTTACTCCTAGGAAAGAAATGCAGCAGTCGTTTGTGTATGTAACAATATATATATATTATATATATATATATAATTTCTAGATCAGTACATTCATCAGTACTTGTTTTCTTCACAAACAGAAGAACTCTGACAATAGTCGACTTTCTAAAATAAATACTATTAAAATAGAGCTTCCAAATAAATATTCTGTACAAAGGAAACCTTCGGCGGGAGCGTCGCGGGGCCGGCGGCTGCCCCGCGCGCGGTACCGTGGACGGGGCGCCCGGGAGCTGCGTTTGGGGAGAAAAAGGGGGAAAAAGGGAGTGAGACCCGGGCAGCGGGAGCCGAGGAGGAGGATGGTCCTTGTTGAACACAAGGTGGGTCCGGGCAAGGGCTAGTGCGGGCGCTCCTGCCCTGCGCCCTGTGCAAGGGGACGCCGCTCCTGTCCCCTCTGCGTCCCCCTGTCCCCTCCGCCGGGTGCTCCTGCTGGAGCCACCAGCAAGTGGGATAAATACAAAAAGTTTCTTCTTTTCCGTAATTCCCCACGCAATAAATATCTACAGTGGAACGTGGCTGAACGCCACCCGGGCCGGGCGCGCTGGGGACGGGCAGACGTGGGGCTGCAGCCCCCGTCCCACGGCTGCGACGCCCCAGGAGACGCTGCGAGGGCTCTGCCCGACCGGAGAGGACGTTTCGCTGCCGCTGCTGTGCGTTTACCGAGGAAACTTCCTCCAGTTACAAAAAAGGAGGAGAGCGGATGAGCGCGGAGCATGCAACAAGTGCCGAGCTCCCCGCCAGTGCCGCGGGTCCGCACGAAGGTTTGGGTTTAGCACCTTGTAGTCGTGGAGGGAAAGGGGCTGCCGCCGGGTTTGGGACACCAAGATAACCCTCGGGAACGTCCGCTGCCTTGAGGGACGCGCTGGCACGGAGGGGGCAGGAGGGGAAGAGCAGCCACGGGAAGGGGCGGAAGGGAGAAAAGGAAAACGATCCGCCTGCTTCCCGGCAAGGACATGGGGGGATATCCCTATAAAATCCCTACAAACCCCCTCGGGTGCCCTGCACGCGGGTCTCCATGGCCCTGGCAGGCTGAGCTCGCTGTGCACCGCGCTTGCTGGGCCGGTTTCGCCCGTCGCGGGGATGGGGGCACAGAGAGCACCGGGCGAACCGCGGTGCTGCGGACGGGCCCGATGGAGAGGCGCCCGGACGAGGCCCCTTCCTCCAGGGAACGGAGGGAGCAGCCCCGGCTCCCCCAGTGTCCGGGAGCCGTTGGCCGCGTGGATGTGGAGCCGTCGAGCTGCGCGCTCAGCACCCGCAGCGAACGGGCCGCTGTTTGCTGCTGGCCGAGGCCCTGCAGGGACGAGGGAACCGTGTCCCGGCCTGCAACAGAGCGAGCGGGAGCACGAGGAGGGCGCTAACCCCGTCCCTGCTGGTAACGCGTTCGGGTCTCGACAGCAGGACCCGGCGCTGCTGCCTGCACGGATGCAGCACGGCGGGCACGGCTGGAGCAGACGGGTTGCAGCTCGTGCGGGGCCGGCTCCCCTGCGGCCACCGTGGGTCCGCGCTGCTCCGCGGCGTCACCTGCTGCCGGTGACACCCCGTGCGCTCCCGTCCAGAGGGCTCCACAGCCACCGAGGCTCCAGTTCATCCGCTCCCGCCCGGGACACGAGGCCGCCCCGGGGCCGCAGCGGGCGAGCGGAGCCGAGCGCGCAGC
>JAWLRI010000995.1:7357651-7379493 GCA_034781795.1 Crypturellus tataupa
GCTGCGCCGCGACCGGGCGGCCCGCGGGCGCGCGGGGCTCCATCGGGCCAGGCGGGAAGCGGCTCCTACGTGTCCTGGAGGGGACAGAAAGGGGAGCGGGGACACAGCGTTACTGAGGCTGCACTCAGAATGAGCAGGACTCGCCTGTTTGAAACCCAGCAGGGCCCAAAGGTGCTTGGAACGGCGCCCTGCGAGCAGCGGCTACGGCGCAGCAAGCGCGCGAGCCACGGGGCCGCCCCAGCACCGCCGCCCGGCCGGCTTCATCCTGGAGCGGAGCCAGCGGTTCTGCGGCGGCAACGCGGGACAAGGAGCCGCGGGAAGTAACTAAACTCAAATGAAAGAGCGGAAAGGGCCCCGTTCGGATTTAGAACGTGCGCATTGTTTGCTCGTGGATGTGCCGTTTCCTGCCGGGCGCTGGCGTGCGTAAATAACGGAGCGCGGCGGAGCGGAGCGGCGGCCCCGGAGGGGACGAGCTGCTGGTGGCCAGCAGAGGAAACGGGGAAGCGCTCCAGGCAGGTCGGGTTGTTTGTTTCCAGACAAACAAATTAATCTTTTCCCAAGCATGAAAGATTTTAATGTTACAGCAGTCTGGAAAAGCCTGGAAAAAAAAAAGAAGAAAAAAAAAGGCAGGAAAAAGCTGCATTGGCCCCGGACGAGCCCAGCAGAAGGGGATGCGTGAGAGCAAATATACACGCGGCGCCCACGGGCACAGCTCCTCCTGCTAACTGAAGTGCTTGGATCTAACAGCCCTACACAAACCGGAGCACGAGCTAATTAGGAGGTCTGGGGCGGCGACGAGGCAGCGCGTTTCACCCCGTCTGTGGGCTCTTGGACGGGGCGCTCGCCCTGTGCGGGCCGAACCCGGCGCCCCTGCCCGTCCCGAGCTCCAGCTCGCTGCTGCCTTCATCATCCATCCAAAACGTATTATTTCATTATTCCTAGCTCACTGGCACCCTACTCTCCAAATGAGAGAGGTTTAAGAGCAAGTTTATAAGCACAGATTCTCACACCTGTGGGACACGCAGAAGGAAAATAAAACAATACTTTTTTGTGTGTATAAGTACAGTGTCATGATGTAAAATGTGCTTATTGCAGAATCAGAGCCTAGCAAAATACGTGGTGGATCAGCTGGGTGTTACGCTTGCAGGAAGAGTTGGATTTCACAGGATTTTTTTACTTCTATTATGGTTTTTTAATTATTGTTGTTTCTGAAGGTGAGTGACGCCGCCGCTTGGGCTGGAGCCCGGCGCTGGCAGAGCTGCGGAGGGACCGGGGACACGGGGACACGGGCAGGAGCGATGCCACCCGCGCGGCCGCCAGGACAGCGGCTCCGTTCACAGCGCTGCAGCCATAGGCGGCAAATACCCTATCCCTAAAACCCACTGAGCCCCCGGAGCAAACACAGGTCACCACGATCCGCAGGCATTAGGAGCCGGCTCAGCTGCAACCACCTTATTGGGATTGCAGTTAATTAGCACCAGGTTACCCTGGGCCAGATCCCACACTTGGGGATAGTGAAGGGTGGAAATTGCTTCCTTAAGCTCTGCTCTGGACACGATGCCTCTTCTCCGAGATCCCCTGGGAGCCCCAGGGATGCACATGGTCACGGTGCCTTGCTTGGTTCCCCTGAGCTCTGCTCTTGCTCTAGGCAGGTGGTTTCCTCTCACCCATTGCATCAAACCATTTGTAAGCAAGGTAAATCTATGGTGTTTACGGAATTCCCTATGGAATAGGGCTCCTTTGCTGCTGGCCTGGTCACCCGGTGCTTCGGTGGGGCATTCCCTGGTGACGGATCTGGGTTGGATGTTGGATGGGATTCATGTGCAGGGAGGGCTCTGCAGGCACCATCCTGCCAGGATGCTCTGCCTGGATGTGCCCAGGGGAGGTCCTGCTCCTCCTGAACTCTTTCTGCTTTAAGCTTTGCGTCTGCATCCCAGGAAAAGATGGATTTCGGAGCTGGGGGCAGGCACAGACGTCACTATTGGCAGCGTGGGCAGGCCGAGCCCTCCGCAGTGTGTGACACAGCACTGGGGACCCCGGGTCTGTGCACAGGAGGGATTCCAGCTTGCGGGGCAGAAGATCGGGATTCAGCGCAGGATGGGGTGAAGGACTCCTGCATCAGGAGCAGGCCCAGAAGCTGGACTTCTCCCTTGCATTCCTGCAGGCGGGAACCAGCCTGCACAGTGTATCCATGGGTGCTGCTGCCTTGGGGGACTTCCAGGTGACCTCCTGGTCCATGCCCTCCCCGGGGAGGAGGGGATAGTGCAGGTGTTATCAGCCCAAAATTGCTCCAGGATGACTGGAATGTCCGAGTCGTCCCCTCGCAGGGACACACACGGATGGCAGAAGCTCCTGCAGTGAATTTGGGGGGACCATGTCCTCTTGGCAGCAGCAAAGCGCAACCCTGATCCACCTGAGGGTGGCACCAATCCTTTCCTGGCTGCCCGCTGCCTCTCCCAAAACCAGCAATTTTGGTGCCTTGGAAACAGCAACTTCTGCTGCAGCCCCTTTGCTGACCAAACTGGTGGGTTTGGGGGGACCTGGAGAGCTTAATGCAGCAGGGCTGGAGGTGGGTGCCCTGGGGCCCCCGAGCTTGTTCCAGAGGCCTGAGCCCAGCCCGGCTGCCTGTGCAGAGCAGCCAACCGTGTCCTGCAGCCGCTGCCTTCAGTTTGGGTGTAAAACGACCCAACGCAGCTCATGGACCGGCCGGCGCACGTCTGGAGCGGTCCTGGGTGCACAGGGCTGGCAACAGCCCAGTCTGAATATTGGTTGCATTTTTATCCTTTAAAAATATCAGTTAATTTTTGATCGTCAATAATTACATGTGAATAATTGCTTTAAATTAGGTGCAAATTCACTGGATGCAACTCTGCGGAAAGCTTCTGGAAGTTGACGATTGGAAGGTAATAGTGTGAATGTGTTTTAATATTGGGATTTATTCATTCCTTAGAGGTAGGTGAAACAATGCAAATAGAGACTCCAGTGCGGAGAATTTCTTCTTCCATCCCTCTTCCGCATGCAGGGACTAGCAAGTCTCCATCTCACATGGTTGCTCACTCATATATATATATGTATATATAAAATATTCAGAGTCAAAATATACTCCTCTCCCAGCAGGTAATGTTCTATTCAGAAAACAAATTCTCCAAAGCGCTGCAGTTTTTATTTCATTTCCTGATCTAGATATTGCCAATCTAAAATTATTACTATACAAAGTAATTGGAAATCCTAAAGCTTTGGGAAGCTGACTGTTCTTTTAAAGTGTTTTGGTATTATTTCAAACTCAAAGGTTCTGTAAGATTCTTTAGGATTATGAAATTTAAAGTCATTTTACAGTTTTAGGAGGATTTTGGACTTGCCTACATAATTTTATAGAAAACTGAATGTTGTCGGCAATGCAGTGAGAAGTCATACAAATGAACAGCAAAGCTCATTCCCATTAATTTGTTTAGAACATTTTTTCCAGTTGAGACTAATAAGGCTTTATTATTCTTATTTTCCAAGTTGAGTTGGATAATTTGTCTCCTAATTATTGGAAAGCAAAATGGAACAGGAATTAAATGCTTAACCAAGAACAGACATATATAACACTTAACTGTTAATTAGAACATATTAGAGCCATTAATTAATTTCTTGTGTGTTTAACAGTGTTAGGTATGTGCTGCAGCAGCAGGGTGAGGACAACAGTGCAGCCGGAATGCGTGCGATCCCTGGAGGTGACAAACTGGGCTCTTGGGATGCAATTCCTGCCGCTCCGGAGCGGAGCGGGAGCTTCCAGACGGGCTGCGGGAACGCGGAGCTGGAGCCCTGCGGAGAGCGCGGATCCCTGGCGCTGCTCGGGATGGGGCTGGCTAATGTGACACCACCGATAGCGTTGGGGAAGTGACACGGCCATGTAGGGCCAGATCAGTGGCCACTTTATTTCTTTTAATGACCATTTTTAGCCATAATGGGGCTGTGTGAAGTGGCAGGGCAGCCTGTCCCTACACTGCTCCTGGGGACCAATTCCTCACCCCATCCAGCCCAGGCTTCTCCTGCGGCCGCTCACCAAGGCCCCGTGTCCTGCTGAAGCTGCTGCTCCTGCACGGTTGGTGACTGATGCAGCTTGTGCCCCTGCCTGGAGATGCATCCCGCGCCTCCGAGCGGCGCTGAGCACGCGGCATTCGCAGGGCTTGCGCCTTTCTTTGGACCTCATATCGTGATCTCTCTGCATGGGATGCAGAGGAATCCCGTGAACGGAGCTTCTTCCCCTGGGAGCGTTTGTGGAGAGGGCTGGAGAAATTGCCCCAGGGAAACAAAAGGCCAGATCCAGTCTGGAGCCTGTGGAGCTGCAGGCTCAGCATTAAGGGCTGGAGGAGCCGGTCCGGGGTCAGCTAACAGCTCTAATGTTGCCTCCTGGTTGCTATAATGTCAGGTCTCATGTCCATGGAGGAGCTGGAACCCTTTCTGTACCTCAGAAAGGTGAT
This sequence comes from Crypturellus tataupa, assembly GCA_034781795.1. Classification (NCBI taxonomy): domain Eukaryota; kingdom Metazoa; phylum Chordata; class Aves; order Tinamiformes; family Tinamidae; genus Crypturellus; species Crypturellus tataupa. The sequence goes on from JAWLRI010000995.1 coordinate 7,362,118, forward strand.
TTCTTCCCCCCCCAACCAGGTTTGCAGTATTTGTAGGAATAGCTGCAGGAAAAATATCACAGAAGCTTTTGTTTTCTGTACTGTATGGGACACCAATGTAAGATAACATGGCAGCGGGATGGGAATCAAAGGAGAAATGTTCTCTTTAGAGAGAAGTTTGACCGTAAACAAACAAAAATACAAAAAACCCTCCAAAATAACCATAATAAAAACACACAAAAAAAATCCAAAATAACCATAATTGGGAACAATGTACTTTGTATCTGAAGGCAAGGTGGGCACCGATCCCCAAAAGCGTGTGTCTACCAGCAGCACAAACCAGAATTGGTGGTGTCCACCCGGAACAGTCCCCCCTCTTGGTTAGTGCTATGGCTGAGCAGTTGGTCCATGACAATATTCTCCCTTTTGGGTGGTGGTTGGGCGTTGCCAGCTGCTCCCTTCCTCCAGGAGAGACCGTTTGGGAGCAGGAGATGGATCCGTGCAGCCCTCGCTCCCCCAGATCCCGCCGGAGCGGCTGCCGTTGCCCTACGGCCCCGTGGCATTAAGGATGCTCCTGTCTGCGCAGCCCGAAGGTGACAAGTGACACTGCTGCGGCGAGCCAGAGCTTCAATAAGGGCTTTAACGAGAGGAGACTGTGCTTAAAGCTAAAGGTGGCGTTTGGTAAGCGTGTGTTTCCAATAGGTGATTAAGCACAGTACATAATGCTGGAATTCATCAAGACTAACACGAGCTTTCTGAATTTGAGTTAAGCTGTAAATCCCTTTAAGGGAGGAGGAGAAAAAGTTGTTTTCTCTTTTCCATAAAATATTTATTAATATTGACAAGATATTTGTATTCCTTTTTTTGTCCCTCTGCTTAGCAGCTTTATACACCTAAAGACAGCTAGGATTTTCACTAAGAATAACAAGGAAAACATTAGAAAGCTTCTTAGGGGAAACCTGCCCTTTATAAAGGAGACATTAAGTTCTTGCCAGAGCTTGGAAATTCGGGCGCAGACAAGTGAGACCTGGAGACTTCCAAGAAGCTGTCTCTGTCCAGCTAGAGGCTGTTCCCGTGGCGTAAGCGAATAAAGCACATTTTGGCCCGTGCACATTGGGATCTCTGGGGACTCGGATTTCTCAGTGGAGGCTTTTTATTGGATAAGCACATTTGTTCTGAGGCCAGAAAACCGGCCTCAAAACACTCAAATATGATCCATTCAGCTAATAGTACAAAATGCTGACCATATCAGAGGGGTTCTACATTACGGGAAGGAAATACATTATATTGGATTTGAAAAGAATAAACAACAAAATACTTGTGCAGTGATTTGCCTGCAAAAGGGCAGTTGTAAGCAGTGGGCTGAATTTGTGAAGTTATAGTAATCTGAGGTGTTTTTTTTATTATTATTTTTATGGTTAATATGTGAAAAACTATAGAAATAGTTCATTAATTATTGATATAGTGCTGAAATAACTGAATTTTATTTCACCGAAGTCTGATAACTTGGTTTTGGATGAGGGCTGCTTTTTGAGACGTAGCATTTCCCAGTATGATACGGGAATTAGTCATGACACCATGAAAACAGCTTTTGTTTTGCTGCTTCAGGAGAAGAGCAAATCATTTTTCCCCTCCACGTACCTCACAGGGAATTTCAAAGGGACTGCAGCATTCAGAAACAGGCCTTTTAATTTTATAATATCAATATAGAGCCCCTTCTAGCAGCAGCAACACAGTAGCCCATGGAAAATGGCACATTTATCAATGAGACATCCCCAGTGGGGTTCCAATAACTGAGAACAACCCCTCCTCCTGCTATCATTCATTTTTACACGGAGAAGGGGGAAGCTAGTCATCAGGATCATTGTGATTCAGTGCACAAATTGTAGCTTTAGGCTTTAACCCAAAATAAAGAGAGAGGGGGGAAGTGTTAATATTGAAAAAGCTGGGTTTCACTTTACCTAATTGAACGGCAATTTCTGAGCTGATTTTTGACATACTGTATCCTTAATATGGCTCGGAAGATAGATAGCAGCTTGGGAAGTTTTAAAGAATCTAGAAGGCACCTTTTCTACTCTGGATAACTGGTGTTTTTCTCTTTTACCCCTTAAAGAAAAAGTTGGATGTAATAAAAGACTTGAATCAAGAAATCAGACCTCTCTCCTGATCGCTTGAGGAGGAAGAACGAAGCTTTTTTCTCCTACAATTAAAGCTGATATCATTTGCACTGCCATTTCCAAGGTCTGCACTTCCAATCCTGCTTTCCTCTTGGACCTCCACGCCTCATCCATGGTCCTTTCTGCTTTTTCCATTCCCCCTCTGATAATGAATTTTCAGAACATGTCGTCTCAGGGCTTGTCTTTCTCCTGTGACGCCAGGACTGGTACCAGAAAATAAAATCCTGGTTTATCTGTGCTACGCAGTTGGTAAAGAGGAGCAGCCAAGACAGGTTTTTCCCCTCCATATACATTACACATACATTACAAAGACACCTTTATAAAATTATTCTATTCACACATTTTCTATGTGTTATCTAACCTTTAAAACACATAATCCATCCACACTTAAAGCTGAAGCAACCAAGTGTACAGCAAGACAGAGCACAGAACAGTGATGGAATAAGGTGACAAGAAAAGGGACAGTTGCATGAAATAAAATGCTAAAGAGCAAAGGTCGTGCAGGAAAGATCTGACACTAGAGGGGTTTATATCTGAACCAGAGTCCTGTTATGGAGGCAGCTCAGAACTACTTGACACAGGGCTTTGGGAAGGAGAGGAAATCCGTATGATCAATTTTCATATTCTAAAGTAAAAAATGTCTCTCTCTTATTTGTCAATGCAGGTGATCATATATATACATGCTCCTTTGGAGGGAAGGAAGCAGGAATAAGGGAAAAGATACCCCATCAACAGAAAAAGGAGCCTTTTTCTGTTATAAAAACCCTGCAAATAACCCTGACGCAAGTGTGGTAAGACCTGCCTGCCATATACGTACACCAAATGCAGATGTTAAGGCAAAAAACAGAGAAAGGAGGCGTAAATAAGAGTCACAGGAAAACAAATGCAAATTCTGCAGAAAATAATAAAAGAATCTTTCTTTTCTCCAGAATGCAAAGTCTCTTTTATACAGTGAAGCTCCAGGCAGCTCTCTACTTCATATAATTACAGATAATGGCTGTTAGAAAAGTCATGATCAGAAACAGGCTTGTGCTCAGTGATCTTTAAGGGAACAGATAAATGCATCTAGAAACAGTGCAAGATTTTGCCTTGGGGAGGGGGAGAGGCTTTATTATTATTATTATTATTTTTCCACTGAACTACATTTATCATTCGCTCGTAAAGGCGGATCTCGTACTTACTTTAGGTAATTCGGCTAAGAGCATCTCTCCCCGGGCGAGTTAATCCCGAATCCGGGCCGGAGGAGGGGGCTGGAGGCGCGGAGCGGAGCGCGGCGCTGTCACCGCCGCCAGCTTCCAGCAGCCGCTGCCTGCCTGGGAAAAATGGCTATTTTATGAATGGGAGGGCAGCGAGCCCCTCTGCGCATGCGCCTCCTCCCGACTCTATGAATGGGGTGGGCGCCGAGGCGCCAGCGCGCATGCTCCGCTCGCCTTTTTTATGAATGGGGGGCTGGAGAGGGACTTGTTGCGGGGAAGGGATCCGGCTCGCGCATTCCTGGGTGGGTTTTTTTTTGTGAATGGAGGGCAGGGAGCAGCTGCTGCGCATGCACCGCGCCCCCCGCCCGGCTCGAGGTAACGCGGCTGCAGCCAGGGGTGGGGGGGCGCCCCATGGACACGGGGGGATAAAACGGGGGGGCTCCTGGCCCCATAGTGACACCCCCAACCCCCCCCCCAGCCGCTGGCAGCCGCCCGGCATCCCCCCGCCCCCGCCCCAGGCTCCGCAGGGGGCGGCTGGACCTTGGCCGGGCCGAGCCGAGCCGGGCCGGGCCGGGCGCCGCTTCTGCTTTTATGGCCGCATCCGTGCGAGCCCGGGGCACCCGCGAGACGGGAGAAGGGGGAACAGGCTGCAGCTGCTGCGGATTTTTTTTTCTCCTTCCCCCTGCGGTGCGCCTGAGTGCCGAGGAGATGTTAATCAGTGCAAATCATGGGGTTGCTCTAGCGCTAGGCTTCCTTTTCCTGCCTGCGGAGCTGCAGTTGGCGTTCCCTTCGCTGCGGTGCGGCCGTGCACGCGTGTCCTGCCGCTCACGCGTTGCAGCCCCTGCAGTTCGCTGGCGATAGCTCTGTGCACGTGCAGGGAGAAGCCGGATGCTGGAATGGCGAGCTGGATGTGCAGCACGCGGATGTGTTTTGTGGCTCTTGAGAAGGTGAAGGAGATGCGAGAGAGCTGTGTTGTTCACACAAACCTACCCAGAGAAGGAAGGTGATTCTGTTTAATGAACGTGACACAACCTGGGTGCTGTTCTCATCTTTCCCTTAGCCTTGTGCAAGTCCTGCTGGGCCTTGCAGTCAGGCCATGGGAAGCAGGCGCTCAGGACCAGGTTCTCAAGTGGTATTTAACCAATAAGTGCTTTTCTGCTGTGAAATGTGGAGCTCCCTTGGACGTCTTGTCTTGCTGGGCCCCGCTGCAGGCTCCGAAATGTCCTTCAGCAAAGGGAGAATCGCCCAGCCCTCGGGTGGAGCAGAGCTCACTGCAGCACCGGCCTCTTGGCACAGTCCCTCCGTCTCCTTCGGGCAGGTGGCTCATAGTGAAAATGCATTAAACCCCTGTTTTTATACATATACATGCTTAGAGAGTCGTCTTCAGGGCATGAGCTGAGCCCCTTCTCATTTTCTGTCTTATTTGTCGAACGTATCCTTGAGAACTTGTATGGTGCTTTGGTAAAAACTGATCTATGTGATTTATTTAGTGGTAACATGAACATTTTTAAGTCAAATGAACCTTAGAACAAAAGATATCCATGAGCATGTGCTCTGAGCCTGAGTGTTTAGTTATGTGTGTTTGTCTCGGAGGGCAGAAACCTTTCAAATGGGGAGCAGTGTTTATGGGTCGTGGGCAAATGCAATTTAACAAGGGAAGGACGGAAAAGGGAGAAGCTTTAAAGAGCAGCATATCTGGGAGATGTAGAAAAAATCACTCTATGTCAGATAGAGAAGACCGGTGCCTTTTTTTTTTTTTTAAGAATAAATAAAATATGGTTGGTAAAAAGGTAGCTTTGTTATTGGTCATGATCTTTGCAGTATAATCATTTTTGAAATAGTCAAGCATAAGAATTCTGTGTTCATCATTTTGAAAACGAGCAAATAAATGTATGTTGGAAGAAAATGCAATTTAATACAAAAACAACATCTCATTGTACTTGGTGCTGGAAACCAGCTCGGAGCTGAGTGATGCAGATGCCTGAGCAAAAATCCTGCTCTGCTCCCGTTGTTTCCTGGCACCGGCAAATGCGCAAATTCTGAGCCTTGATCTGAGTTTGGGGAATGTGTAAGACCGCATCGGCGCGGGAGTCCGGCATCCCGGTGAAGGGCTCCCGGGCAGGGATGCCGGATCCTGGTTTTGGCCTCGTCGCTCCGCAGGGAAGCGGCTCCGCGGGCACCGCGCTGCCGCCCCGGCCGCGCTGCAGCGCCGGGAGAAGCACAGCCAGAGCTCCCAGCAGTAAAACTGAAAGGGGAAATAATGAAGAATTATTCATTAAACGAGCGTGAGGAGAGGAAGGAAGTGGGGATTAGCCGCGTAGCGCCGGGGAGAGCGCCGGCAGCAGCCGAGCTCAGGATATTGCTCCTGTTGCTCCCAGCTGGGTGGATTTTTTTGTTTGTTTTTAAGGTAGTCTTGAAATAAGAAAAAACTCCTTGCGTTAATCTCTCCTGCTTTTCCTTCTGGCTCTGCCCCGGCCCATCCCGTATCCCACAGGCTCTTCCCTCTGGACAAAGCCAGGTTTTACCCCAGCCTAGCAGCTCTGCTCGTGCTGGGCTCCCCTGGGTCACAGGTGAAGGAACCCCCAAATAAACGTAGGTTTCCGAACGAGGTTTCTTTGCTCGAAGGGCAGTGGCCGCACGCCTGGCCACCGAGTCCCTTCCCCTTGGCCCCCTCCGTGTCCCCTGGAAGCGGCAGGGCTGCCGTGCGCGGTGCGGGCGGCACCCGTTGCCCACGTTGCCTCCGCTGAACCGCGGGGTTGGGGTTGTGCTATTTGCTCTGCTGAAACCGTCTGGAGCAGCAAGAGGTTTGTCCAGCTCGTGCTACCTGTTCCTAGCACCATCGCTGTCCGTGTCCCTCTCTTTCCTTCCCGGCGAGGACAGAAAACACTCGTCCTTGTCTAGCTCGGCGCTTTGTGGTCCTCCCGTGTGTCCTTTGGCTTTGGGGACGCCGAGGCCACCGTGCGCCCTTGGGCCTGGAGCCGGCTCGAGCCCTTGGGGCTGGAGGGCTGGTGGGTTTGGGGGGCCGTGGCAGCTCCGCGGGGACTGGCACCGTAAATTGGAATTTCCTTTTAAAAGCAAATTTCTTTTAAAAACGGCAAAAGGGAATGACAGGGGTTTTTGCTTGCTTTTTTGATCTAACTCTTAGAAATACATCATAAAAACCTGGGGGTGGATCTACCTCCCCGTGCAATACCCCTCCCTGCCTGCCGAGTCCAGCCCGTGCAGCACCAGATATTCCTGCTGCCTTCGTTCTGGTGATGCCTCTGCTCAGAGTGGGGAAAAAATGGGTTTATTTATGGGGGTGGTGTCAGATACACGGGCCCTGTGTGTCGGATGGGCTACTTTTGGGTGTCCCCATGCCCTACCAACACCCGCGGCTTCTGCTCCTGCTTCTCCAAACTCCATCAGTGTGAAGATGTTTGCTGATATTGATGGGTTTTCTATGAGCTGGCTGGCTCTGGGCCTTAAAAATCTGAATAACTTGTCCTTGGCTGGGGTAGGAATTCCTCGGCGGTTGGTACCTTCGCAGAATAAATGATCCTGAAGGAAAGATCTGTGGTCTCTGCTGCTCTCGGGCCGGCAGAGCCCGAGATGCTCCAGATCTCCGGATGCTCCGGATCTCGGATACGGGTTTCCCAGCTGTGGGCTCCCGGGTAGGGCCTGGATGCAGCCCAAAGGGCATTCGGTTACAGGTGCAAATGCTGCGCCCAGGAGCACGCAGCAAATATCCTGATTTTGGCAGAGTAAGACCAACGTCTATCTGATAAAGACAAGGGGTCGATATCGGAGGTATCGGGAGGTACCTACGTCAGTCTACAGACAACAGGTAATATTTCTCTCTTGTTCCTTTTATGCAAGTTGTAGCAAAAGGGGATGTGCTTAATTCCAACACGGCTCCTAGAGTAGTCAATAGCACATCCAAGGTTAAGGTTTAGTTTGCAAAAAGTTTATTGGGAAGCAGTGTCCATATTCTGCAATGAGCTGTATGGTCATATATTCTTCTGTAGACTGTAAAAACATTTTATATTATAGATTTTTGCTATTTCCCCCCGGATTAGTGATGATTAACTCCGTATTTTTACCATAGTTCCTTTGTGGCATGTCGCACTAATGCACTTTGTGGCTCCTATTTCCGTCCCCATTCGGTATTTTTTAACTGTTTCCATTTCGATATAATGTGTGTATATATAATATATTATGACGGAAAAGGATGGAAAAAGTATCCTCAAAGATTTATGAGTTCTGGCATAAGCCGCAGCCCAAGAGACTCTTCCAAGCTGCAGTTCCGCTAGGAGAGCAGCCTGCTCCGAGGGCCGGCGGGAGGCTTTTGGAAGCGGAGAGGTTTTCCAGCCCGGGACAGACCCGTGGCTGCTGGGGGAGGACACCGGTCCTTATCGAGTCCCATTTAGCTTGCAAAGCTAATAGAAATAATAATAATAATAATAATGATAATAATAATAATAAAGTAGGGAAAATACTCAAGCAACGTCACCATTCATTTTTTTGCCCGGGAGGGGTGGGCTGTGGCGCTGCAGTGTCATTAACGCTGCCCTCCCCTCCTTGCTGTGGGGTGGATGTTGGTCACACACTTGTGTGTAATTACCATATTCTGACACTCGAATATTTTTCTGACTAACTTCCTCCTGTCCCTACTTTGAAAATACCCAGATTTTATCCATTAAAAAATTATCCATGGAAAATACATGACTTCAAAGGATTTTTTTTTTCCTTAACACTTAAAAAAAATTTTGCATTTGCAGCCTTAGCCTGTTGCCTTTCACAGAATGTAATGGGTTTTAGTTACTTTTCTCCAACAAAAAGCCCTAATGTTGTGTTTCACAGTGGGGATATAGGGCAGTTGGGCTGGGGCAGCAGACCGAGCTCTGTCCAAGGCTCCAGCACGAGCACAGAGTGATTGAGTGTGTAGTGGGGCAGCCTAAGCAGCAAGAAAGGAAATGTGGAATGGGTTATGGGTTGCCTTTTGCTGATCTCCTAAAGTATTTTATATTTTTATTTTATATTTTTATATTTTTATTTTTATTTTATTTTTATTTTTTATTTTATTCTTTTATTTTATTTTTATTTTATCTTTTATTTTATTTTATATTTTAATTTAATTTTAATTTTATTTGTTATTTATTTGTTATTTTTATTTTATTTTTTTATTTTTTTATTTTTTATTTTTTAATTTATTTTTTTTTCTCCCCTCTCTCCATTTCTGTGACTTAAGTGATTGCACTTGGGCATCCTCTGACCTGCAGCCGTTGCTTCCCGTTCTGCGGCTGCCCCTGGCACCGGGATGCGCTGGCCCAAGAGCAGCAGCGCTCGGTCCTGGCTCTGCCTGCGGGAGCCTTCCTACCCAGCCTTGCCTGCCTCGCTTGCCTGCTCCATGCTGGTCTTTCCTCTCAGTAAATGCGAGTTAATTCATCAGCAGATGCAGGATTCGCTCACGGTAACGCGCCGGTGGCTGGCGCGGGAGAGGAGGATGAGGAGCCGCCAGCGGAGCTCGCCGCTCGCGTTCCTGCCTGCGTTTGGGTTGACTTCAGAAACGCCGTTGTGAGGAGCTCCGGATGGGCCCGAGCGCTCCCGCGGGAGGAGGAAGCGGCTCGAGGAGAAAGTTAGTCCCTTGCTGGCAGCGGAGGGGGCCAAGGATGAGCGGGCAAAACGGGCCAAGCTGCGAGTGCGGCGGGCGAGATTCTCTAATGGAAAATCCTGTGCTGGCCCCGTGCGCCTCGCGAGGCTCCGTGCGCCTTTGGCATCCGTGAGACGAGTGGAAAATGTGGGAGAAACTGAAGCCAAAAGAAGAGGAGCTAATAGAGGGGCTTGCTTGCCCAAAGTTGCAGGAATTACGAGATTTACATTTCAACATGATCTAAAATCCGTCTTTTCCACTTTAAAAGCCGTCTACTGTCCATCTAATGTACACTCCCTTTCTGAGACTATTATCTCTGATGTTTTTGGAAGGAACTGGTGTTGGAAAGGAAAAGTACAGAAAAAAAATGTTATTTGTGGAATTGAGAGCTGTTTTTTCTCTGGTTTTGTGAATTCCTCTGCACGTTGCAGACTTCCCGTACTCCAGGGGTGTCGCGTGTCCCCTTGTCCCCAGGTCTGCTGGTAGCCACAAGGCCTCGTCCTGGGCAGTAACGTGGCTTTTGCTCCACCAAGCAGGAATCGAACAAAACGGCTCCGAAACGGCTCCAGCGAGGGCCTTTCCTGCACCTCCTGCCCTGTCGGGCCCTTTGCTGAGCCTATACTGGCAATGGAGTTTATTTTATTGCTCCATTTGATGCTCTTAGTGCCACAGAAGGGGGATTATCTAATGTGGATGCTGCAGAATCCCCCTTAATATTCTGTGTCGGGCGTTGTGGCTGTGGCTGAGCCCTGCTGGGGATTTTGTGCTGCGGGGATTTGGGTGGGTTTTCGTAACGGGACGGGGTGTTTCTGTTTTGAAAGCCAAGAGCAAAGTGCAGATAGGTAAGAGCGAGCGACTTCCAGTAACTAGTGACTATGATTCTATGATTCCATGACTGCCTGTGGCTGCTTAGGCTGCTCGAGCAGCTTGTTTGAGCTCCTTGTAGGGTCACAGGGAACTTGCCGCTGGAGCTGCAGGTCCCAGCTCGGGTTGTCCTGCGCTGTCCGGAGAAGGAAGCGCCCCGGACCGTCCTGGAGGGAGGTTGGGGCTCCCCGGGAGAGCCCGGAGCCCTGGCCGGTGCAGAGGATCACCCTGGCGCAGCACACGGAGCTGACGCTCAGTGTGATCCAAAAGCAAAGCCGAGTGCCGGTGCTGGGCCCCGTGGCTCCCTGGCAGGCTGGGGGAGCGGGTGGTGGTGTCTGCTCAGTGCAATGTGCTGCATCACGAGGATGCAGCGCTTGGCAGCGAGTACAAACCCACGCTGCATCTTCCCTCTTCCTACTCGGGAGACGTGCTGGATCCTGGTAAAACGCGATTGCAGACACGCGGCTCCTGCAGTCGCAGAGCACGAGCACAGCACGCGTGCGGCCTCACGTTAACCTGGAGCTTCCCTCCGCATCCCGCCGTGGAGGCGGATTCCGACCCGGAGCGAAGCATCAGGAGCTGCTGCACGGACGGGGCCGCCGTCCCTGCAAGGGGGACGATACGAGGAGGCCCCAGCACGTTGTCACGCGCTTTCCTGGCTCGCACTTCCCAGCCCTGTGATAATATTTATACACCAACGCTGACTGTGATTTTCCACCCCGGAAAAGGGAGGCGTCGTTTAGAAGTGCCGTGCGTGATGTAAAGCAGAGGGTTTTGCCTTGCGCGTCTGCACACGGGGTGTGTGTTTTAATTGTTTGAAAGGATATCGCTTAAAAATATAACATTGTGGCTATAGAAGCCCATTCTAAGGAAGTAAAGGGGCATTTTGCTTTTAAACGTTGATCTTGGGAGAGAGAAGAGGTTCCTCCCTCATTGTTGTACCCTTGCTTGACACTTCCTAAGAACATGAGGCAGTTAATGGGGCTGAACCGCTCTGGAGACCCGTTCCCTGCTGCATCCAGTAACGCGAGTGCTGCTGCGGCTCAGCGAAAAGGCGTTTTTTCCCCCAAAAGGGGTGCAGAGCTGACTGCTGCGTGCCCGGCAGCGCCTCTTGGACTGTGATGATCGCACTGACCGTGTCCAGGGCCGGGTTTCCGAGCAGTCCTAAGGCACCGTCCCCGCTGCAGGCTCCGGAGAGGCTCTGGAAATGCGCAGTTTTCCAGAGCCGTCGCTTCCCTGCGGGAACCGGAGCTCCGGAGGGCTCCTTGCGGCTCGGATGCGTGCGGAGCCGTGTCCCGGCGGGCCGAGATGCGCTGGTTCTGCAGACCCAGCTGACCGCAGGCAGTTGCCTCCCGGCTTTGCTCTATCCCGCTGCAATGCCGGGAGAAAGGTGGAGGATCCTCAATCTTTCAGGTTCCCGTTTCTCCTCTTTGCAGTTCTTGGAAGCTGGGGTTGGCTCTGCGTCCGCCTGGCTCCTGGTGCTGTGAGCCCTGCATCCCGGTGGGATTATCCAGGCTGCTGCGGATCCCGCAGCAACGCGAGGGATGCTCCGTGCGGGCAGCAAAAGGGCCAGTTCCCGGGAGGAAGGGGATATATAAATATTCCTATAAATAAGCTGTGCTCCAAAGCGCCCGTCAGTGTTGGGCCCCTCGGAGCATCCCGGGAATCGCGGTGTGCCCTGTAGGAACCGCCCGTGTGAACCGCGGGAGGAGCAGAGAAAGGTTTTCTGGGCTTTTCAGACATAACATATTGTGGAAAAGAAGCTTGGAACAGATGCACCCATCATTTATTCCATTTATCATATTAAAAATAAAGAAAAGACAATTTCGGCTCATTTAGTGCTTTATTAATTCAAATAACCGGCTTTCCAATCAATGCGGATGACAAACGCACAGAACTTCCCTCATCATTTGGCAGCAGTGGTTCCAAAGGGAATGAAACCGTCCTCGATCAGTGCCTGGTAATGCCAAATCCCTCCCTGCTCCCATACTCGTGTTAGATGGCAAAAATTATACTGTTTTTAAAGTGATTTAAAGAGTTTTATTCATCCATTTGAGAAAATGCAGTTGGGAGGAGGAGGCCTGTGCAGGAAACGCTCTGAGGCCGGTGCTGGAGCAGTGTCTATGGGCAGCTTTTGCTCTCATTCATTGAGGTGTCTCTATTGATTTTTCCTTCCGTTCCAAAAATATTAGTTTAATTTATGAAGTGGTACAGGAGGAGAATAGTTCTACCGATGGGAGCGCAGCATTGTCCAAATAACCAGGAAAGGAACCAGGGGAAGGGCCTGCGGCTCCACTCGTGCACATGTTTCTCATCTGGAATACAGACCACTTCTACCTTTTATTATTATTATTATTATTGTTTATTTCTGATGGTTTTATTATACTGAGATTACCAACAACAGAACAGTACATGGGAATTCAAGCAACCAAAATGCAATCTGTGCTTTGGTAATAGTTGCAATTGGAGGTTTTCACCCCTTTCCTCCCATTTTCTAATGGTGTCCCCCAGTTCAGTTCTCTTCCAGGGAAGCATAAACCTTTGGGTGGCTGTGTGGGTTTGCTGATCCCATCGCAGCAACTGGTAAAACACCTGGAATTGCAGACACTTCCATGCGGGATGCCCTGTGGCTGCTGCGGAGCTGCCTCTTTTGCCACCCAGCGCTCCCGTCCCGCATTGGATTCAGGGTGCTCAACCTCGTCTTGATGAGTTCCCGTGTCAGACCGGACAGAGAAGCTTCCCTGTGTGCACGGAGCAAGCTGAGTGCTGCTTCATCCCGTCGGAGAGGTACCAAGGGTGGGCGCAAACCTTCCGCAGGGCGAACAACGCAAAACTAATGCCCCGTGGTTGCCCCTCTAGCTTGTTTTAATGCAGTGGCTGGTGTGAGGTGGCTTTCCCGAGCGCGGTTCTCCCCTCCTCTTGGTGATAACCCCAAGTTCTCCCCTCCCCTCAGTGATAACTCGTAGCTGCCCGTGGATTAGTTTGGTTTGGGGGTGGAAAAAAGCCCCCCAGGAAAAGCGGATGCTGTGGAGGAGGGATTCCTGAAGCGAGTCCAAAGCAGAGCTCCTGGGCACGGGCGCCTGGCCTGCTTCCAGGCGCAGAGTCTCATTAGGACAGAGCCAAATTTGTGTTAATTGCTCGTCTGAGGTTGTCTTCCTGTGCAGGGGAGAAGCGGGACGGCCGTGGCCGAGGGGCAGAGCCGGCGCCGGGGCTGCAGCTCCCGCGTTGTCCGTCCCGCCTCCCGCGCGGAGCTTCCCGGCGGCTCCTCCGGTGGCCCCGAGCCCGGTGCCGCGCGGCCGCAGCTCCGGCTGCTCCAGCAATCCCTGCTCCGGCTGCAAAACCACTAGGAACAATTCTGCAGCCGCCTCCCAGCACACGCTGGCGCTCGGGCCGAGCGGCCGTTTGCTTTGACTCCGGATGTCCCTGCGTTTCCAGACACTTAACGGCAACGCCAGCGCCTGCGCTCCGAGGGCAGGCCGGGAAGCTCCCGTGCGCTCGTGCGCCAGCGGTTCCGTTCACCGCTTGGATGCGGCTTCCACCGCGCCGGGCTCGGACGCTGCCTCCCCAGGGCTGTTGGCCTCCCGGATGTTTCTGTTTGCGTTTGTTCTTTTATTACTGCTGCTTTTACTATTCCTTTGGTTTTTTAAGACTTTTTTAAAATGTCCATCTTTCTATCCTAACCATCATGCTTAAAAACCTTTTTAAGACTTAAAACAAGGCTAAGACTTTGATAAAATCACAGGATCCCAATGTCTGCAGCTCTGTGAGGATCTCAGTGGATTCAACATCAGACGGTGAAGGAAGGCACCGGGATTTGCTCGCACACGGTGGGATCCCGCACTCAGGCACCCGCGTGTCCTTGGGATTATGGTGCCGATGGGCAGAGCCCGGTTCCCGAAACGGCTCCCGTTCTGCTGGATCGCTGCCCCGACCCGTCCAGGTAATTTGGGCTTTGTTGCATGGTTGAGTTTGCATTTTATAGAGGCCTTTGCGTGCTTCCTCCTGCCCTTCTTGGGATTTTGTGTTCGAGGTCCTTCCAGGGATGTATCAAAGGAAAGCCGGCATTGACCTCCATACAGAAAGCTTTGGAATATTCACAGTTACTCGGCGCTTTTCCAAGGGATTCGCTGCCGCGAACATATTTAATGGCTCTTTTGGAAGCGGGTTGTTTTGGGCCAGGGCCACGGCCAGGCATGGCCAGCGAAACCTTCCTTCCTGCCCGGTGGAATTGCCATTAACTCCTGACGAGTTTTCAAGAAGTTCCTTTTTTTCCCCTTTTTTTTTTGGAGGCTGTGGAGTTCTTCCAAGAATCGCTCAGTTTTTACACATTTAAACCCAGTCTGCGGCAGACGCCAGCTGAAACGCTTGCCGGGTACCGGGCGGCCAAGGCCGCGCGCTGCCGCTCCGCGGGGCCCTCTGGAAGAGCCGCTCTAGATCCGGCTGCTAAAAACACGCTCCAAAACGCCCCGGTTGCAGCTACTCTTATTACTCCCAATACCCTCGATGGGGAGGAACTTAATAATTCCTCAGGAGATTCAGCAACCCGAGCAGAAGGGGCCCTTGTGCTTTCTCTGCAGACCTGTGGATCCGGCTGCGGCTCAGGTGTGGTCAATAAGGTGCTTTTCCAAAACCATCGCTTCCATAAGAATAAAATGGACAAAGGAGGGTGTCAGTGCGGCCGTTTTCCCCAGCCTGGGCTGGTGATCATGAACTTGTGTCCTGCGCCCGCTTTATTTCTGCTGCTGGTGCTGGGAAGGGGCCGGCAGGATGCGGCTGGATGTGAATCTCCATCCCGGAGCTGCAGGGATGCAGGAGCTCGGAGCGGTGAGCGCCCTCGTGTATGTGAGCTGCTCGCTCTGGGATGCAGAGCCCCGTCCTGCCGAGGCTCCGCGCCGCAAATCCGCTCTCCGTTGCTCCGGCTTCCCGGCTCCCCCGGTCCCTCCGCGCTCCAGATGTGCAGGCGGATGCGGGCAGCGCCGCGGCGGCGCCTCAGCATTGCCCCCTCCTGGGACGCCGTGGCCCCGAGGCCGCTCCGTGCAGCGGGGCCGTGAGCCGCGCGGTGACAGCGGCCACTGCGGGCTGTGCAGGGGTTTGTGTTGCAGGGGCCACCCCTGGGGTTGCATTGCTGAGTGCCACCCTCTGGTTGCATTTATAGGTGCCACCCCCTCGGGTTGCATTGCTGGGTGCCACCCCCTGGTTTGCATTGTTTGGTGCCACTCCTCCGTTTGCATTGCAGGGTGCCACCTCCTGGTTTGCATTGCTCGGTGCCATCCTTGGGTTGCATTTCTAGGTGCCACCCCCTCAGGTTGCATTGCAGGGTGCCACCCCCTGGTTGCATTTATACGTGCCACCTCTTGCTTTGCATTGCTGGGTGCTGTCCCCGGCTTGCATTTATAGGTGCCACCCCTCAGTTTGCATTGCTGAGTGCCACCCTCTGGTTGCATTTATAGGTGCCACCCCCTGGTTTGCATTACAGGGCGCCATCCCTCAGGTTGCATTGCTGGGTGCCACCCCCTGGTTGCATTTCTAGGTGCCATCCCTCCGTTTGCATTGCAGGGTGCCACCCCCAGACACCCGCAAGGCAGAAAGGTGGCTCGGGCAAGGCCTTGGGTGCAATAGTTTTGTTACCCCCTATATAAACCCTTTCCCTCTCACCTAAGGACAGAAATCGCCAGCACTGCCCTCCTCGTGGCACTGCCCTCCTTATAGCACTGCCCTCCTCGTGGCACTGCCCTCCTCGCGGCACTGCCCTCCTCATGGCACTGCCCTCCTCGCGGCACTGCCCTCCTCACTGCACTGCCCTCCTCATGGCACTGCCCTCCTCATGGCACTTCCCTCCTCGCTGCACTGCCCTCCTCGCTGCACTGCCCTCCTCATGGCACTGCCCTCCTCGCTGCACTGCCCTCCTCGCGGCACTGCCCTCCTCGTGGCACTGCCCTCCTCGTGGCACTGCCCTCCTCGCGGCACTGCCCTCCTCGCTGCTCGCGTGCCCAGAGCAGCCCCTGTGGCCGCAGGGGGTGACACTTCTCCCCGTTTGGGCGGCGGGTGCCGGGCTCAGGTGTGAGCTGAGCTGGGGACGGGGTGTCCCAGCGCTCAGCGGATGGGGACACGTGGGAGCCACGCGGCGCTGTGTGTCGCGGGAGCCGGGTGCCCTGCTCGGGCCGTTGCTCTTGTGACCGTGGGTGATGCCCGCCCACGGGTGCAGCTCGGGGCGAGGGCGCCCGGCAGCGGAGCCCAGCGGGTGCCCAGGGCTCGGGGGACAGGACGACCGTGGTGGCTCTGGCCAGGGTGGCACCGTGGGCAGCAGGAAAGCAGTGGCAGGGTGTAATTAGCGGCACCGCTGGCTCGCCCGGGGCCCCGGAGAGCCCCTGTGCGCCGGACAACAGCACCTGCTCCCACCCAACAACCAGGGAATCCACTTGTTTTGCTCCTTCGGAAAGTTTTGGACCCAAATGCCAAGGCCGGGACTGCGGCGATGCAGGGCCCCTTGCGCTGCCCGTACCGAGTTGCGCTGGGTCTTTGCGCCCTTATTCCCCGCTCCGCTCCAGACTCGCTTCATCCGCACACTTGCTTTATTTGCAACCCACACAAAGCTGCGAGAGCCGCTCTGCTCCGCGCGATCCCTCCCGCTCCACAGCCCGGAGCGGCGGCACCGGGAAGGGCCGGGCGGGGAGCGAGGGCTCCCGCTCGCTGCGGTGACGCCGCGAGGGCACCCGGCACCTTGCAGGGGGCAGGTTTGCTCAATAAATAAACACAAAAACAGGCCGGGGCCTCCCCGGCACCAAACAGAGCAGCGGGGTGGAGAGCTTTCGGCTGCCTCTAGTTTAGCTTAGCTCATTTTCAGCTAATTTAGCTAGTTTGAGCTAGCTTAGCTTGTTCTCAGCTAATTTAGCTAGCTTAGCTAGTGTTATGCTCGTTTAGCTATTGTTTTAGCTAATTAACTAGCTTTTACCTAGCTTGGCTAGTTTTTAGCTAACTTGGTTGGTGTTTTAGCTAGCTTAGTTGATGTTTTCGCTAGCTTAGCTGGTGTTTTAGCTAGTTTAGCTATTTTTAGCTGGTGTTTTAGCTAACTCTGCTCATTTTTAGCTATCTTAGGTGCTTTTTAGCTGTTTTTTGGCTATTTCTGAGCTGCGGAGGCGCGGGACGAGGTGCCTACTCAGCGTCGGGCAGCGGCAGGAAGAGCACGGCCTTCTGGCCGCCGTGCGTGCGCGGCCCCGCTTTGCTGCTGCCGTCCTTCTTGAGGCCCACGAACCAGCGCCGCTCGGCGTGCGCCTTGGCCACGTACGTGTTGTAGTGGTTCTCCTCGAGGCGCTCCAGGAACAGGCACTCGTCGCCGGGCAGCGGCTGCGGCGGGGCCGGAGAGGGCGGCGTTCGGGGGCGATCGGCGCCGCGGGGTTATTCCCACCCGCCCCGCGTGCCCCGGTACTCACGGCTGCGTAGAGGCGCCCGCCGGGGTCCATGGCCAGGTAGAGGCCGCAGGCGGCGCCGCGGATGTAGACCTCGCCGGCGCTGCGCGCGCTCAGCTGCA
>JAWLRI010000995.1:7384637-7397063 GCA_034781795.1 Crypturellus tataupa
TGGCCGCCCGCCCGCCCGCTGGCCCTGGCCCAGCCGCGCGGCCCGCAGCGGGAGCGGGAGCGCTGCCCCGGGGAGCGGAGCTGCTGCAGCCTCCTGTCTGCGGCCACCGCTGCACGAGCCCAGCTGCTCCTGGGCAGCCGATAGCCCGAGTGGCAACCGTGCCCGGGCACCTCGCTGTGCGTGGAAAGGCTGAACGTGCGGGATGCAGGTGAGCCCCAAGCACATGGGATTCAGGTGAACCCGGAGCGCACGGGATGTGGCGAATCCTGAGTGCGCAGGATGCAGGTGAACCCCAAGCACATGAGATGCAGGTGTTCCCTGAGTACGTGGGATACAGGTGAATCCCAAGGCTGCAGGATGCACGTGAACCCCAAGCACATGGGATGCAGATGAACCTGGAGTGCCCAGGATGCAGGTGAACCCCAGTGTGCAGGATGCAGGTGAACCCGGAGCGCACAGGATGCGGGTGAACCCCAAATCTGCAGGATGCAGGTGAACCCCAAGCACATGGGATGCAGGTGAACCCCAGTGTGCAGGATGCGGGGTGCCCTGGCTGAGCACGTGGGATGTGGATGAATCCTGAGCATGTAGGCTGCAGGATGCCCTGACAAATGCCAACGTGAAGGATGGGACTAAATCCTGAGCACGAAGGCTGCAGGATGCCCAAGCAAAGGCTATATGGGATGCGGATGAACCCCAAGCACTTGGGATGCCCAAACAAATGCCAAGAATGTGGAGCACCAGGATGTGCACCAAGCCTGTGGTGAGCCCAGACTGGTCACTGCTGCCTTAACAGCCCCGCGGCACCTCCAGGGAGGGAGAGGTTGGCCATAAAAGACAAAGTGGCTCCTGAGCGCTCCGTGTGCCCATCCTGCACCCTGTGCACACCCATCCCGCACCCTGCGCACACCCATCCCGCACCCTGCGCACGCTCACGCCACTGTGCACACCTATCCCGCACGCTCCGTGTGCCCGTCCCGCGCGCTCCACAAGGGCAGCTCCTGCAGGGGAGGCCGGCGCAGGGCCAGGCGGGTCCCCGTGCCCTGCCCCGCGCCAGAGGCTCTTCCCGAGGGAGCGGGATTGGGGCGCGGGAAGGGGGGACCCCGCGGCTGCCCGCCCCGGCCGGGAGCTTCTGGCGGCGCCGCCGGGCGGAGCCGCCAGGGGGCGCCCTAGGGCCGCCAGCGGGAACCGCGGAGCGGGGGGGGTCACAGCTGGAGGGGGCACAGCTGGACACAGCTGGAGCGGGGGAGCAGCTGGATGCAATGGGAATGCACGGGCGCGCAGCTGGGAGAACGGCTGGACACAGCTGGAGCGGGGGAGTAGATGGATGCAATGGGAATGCACGGGGGCACGGCTGGGGATACAGCTGGGAGCGCAACTGCAGCACAGCTGGACACAGCTGGGAGCGGGGAGGCACAGCGGGACACAGCTGGAGCCAGGGGGGCACAGCTGGATGCGGCTGGGAGCGGGGGGGGCACAGCTGGATGCAATGGGAACGCACAGGGGCACAGCTAGGAGCACAGCTGGATACAGCTGGGAGCGGGCGGAATGGGGACGAGGCTGGGCATGGATGGAGTGCGCAGGACAGGGAACAGCTGGGATAAGACAGAGCTGGTTCACGACTGGAAACAGCTGGGATAAGGCAGAGTGGGAGCACAGCTGGATGCAGCCGGGAGAGTGCAGAGCAGGGACACATCTGGGAGATGGGGCACATCTGGCGCTGCTGGGAGGTGCAGAGCAGGGCAAGGGCTACGCTGGGCACATCTGGGCGTCCACATCTGTGCGCAATGGGGAGCACACATCTGGGAGAGCACATCTGGGAACACATCTGTGCACTGCTGGGCTTGCATTTCAGTGCAGCTGGGAGCGCACATCTGTGCGTAGCTGAGAACACGTATCCAGGCACATCTGGGCGCACATCTGGGCACGCACGTCACTCGGGGACGCTGCAGGACCCGGCCACGAGGCCACCGCATGGAGATGCCCCCAGCGCAGCCCCGGGCCGGCCCGCGCGCCCCTGCCCGCCAGTGCCGCCAGCGCGTGCAGCCGCTCCGGGACTCGCAGCCTCTGCTCCCAGGGTCGCAGCCGGGGCCATCGGGGAGGAACGGGAAGGGCAGGGGACAGGAAGGCTGGTTCTCGTTAGGACCAGCTCATTCACCCTCATTGCTCTCGAAAGCGGCGATTCTCCAAGCCAGATGCACAGCACAGTAATGTTGTTTGTCATTTTTGCAGACCGGCCCAGTGTGCTCAGTCACAGCATTTTCCCCAGGTCACTTAGGCCTCCTCCAGCCCCTGTTTGCAGGATAGTGTCCCCCTTCCCTAACGGGATTCTCTGCTCTGTTTCCTTGTATGTGACCTGGCATAGGCATGGGCCGTGGTTACCTGCACTCGGTGCTGCTCCAGAGGCAAAACCGATTCCCCAAGGGCCTCTCTCGGGACACACTAACCACATCACGACTCTTCATTGTAATTATATTTTGGGAACAGCAGCTTCGGATTCATTTAGTGTGCACCATGCTGCATTTGCTCCAGATCCAATAACTAATATAATTGTTCCCTTAGAATCTGGTATTGCTGTTACCGAATACTGACTTGATTACAGTTTTATCCAAAAACGCATCAAGGTGGCTCGTCTGCGTCCCGCTTTCCCCATCCCCCGTGACTGGCATTACTTCCTCCCTTCCATTTGCGGCTAATCCAGCCCGACATCATCCGTGGCAGGAGCCTCACGGGCCCCTCGGAGCTCCCATCAGCACAGCGGCGTTTTACTCCTCGCCTGAAACGTTCCTGGGCTTCCAAGAATTGCTGGAAAATGAACCGTAGAGCCCAGCAGGCTCCTCGGGATCCAGGTTACTGCAGTTAGAGGCTTAAACGTTCCTGCCCGTGGCTGCTGGCACCTCTGTGAGTGCCAAAGTGGTTCCCCCTTTGTCCTTCCCCTCGCTCCACAGGGGAAGGATTTTCCAAGCTCTCCGTGTCCCTGGGGCTCACTTGTGCACCCAGAGCTGCTCTCTGCTCCTCACCATCACTTTCCCATTTCCCATGGCTGTTAAGGTCCTTTTCCTGGTGTTTATAGCTGTCCCCAGAGCCCATCCAGGGCGGATTTCTGTCCGTGTGGGACCCTGCGCTGCCCCCATGTCCTTCCCTCTTGGCGTTTCTGCCAGCAGAGCTGCCTGTCCCGACTCAGCAGCAAGAAGAGCCCTGGCCGGGTCCCTGTGCGCGGCCGGGTAGGACGTTCAGAGCCCCCAAGATGCAATCCTAGAACCCATGAACCGCGGGAGGAACTAGCGAGCTCCGAAGAGCAGGGGCTGACGCCAAGCAGCCTCTCCTAAGGAGCAAAACCGCATCAGTGGGCGGCGTGGTCCTCCCCAGGGCCGGCGTTGCGTTTCCGTTCGCAAATGAAGAAATCAGCGGCGAGAAGGGGCTCCTTCCTGTGCTGCAGAACAATGCGCGTGCGGCGACGTCCCCGGCGCTGCTCAGGAAGCCGGACGGGATCCGTGCGAGCGCCGGCTCGGAGGAAACCCGGCCCTGCGACGCAGCAGCGCCCGGATAAATAACAAGACGTCCTGGGGCTGAGCAGGGCTGAGGTGGGAAGTGCCTGGGGACACAGAGAGTCCCGGGTGAGGGCTACGGCAGTTCATTCAAGGGCACTAGTAAATTATTATTTAATATGAGGCTTGCACACGCGGTTTGGGTCAATGCTCCTGCACAAGGAAATAGTCTTGAATAATTAAAAAGTATTCTGTGCTCAATTTGCTACTCCCTTCGTATCAGATTATTTGATCAATCCTATCAGATTATTGAGAGGTGAATGTGATTTCAAAAGCATTGTGAAAATCACTGGGTTTGTTCTTATGATTTTTTGGGGGGGTGGTTCATTATTTAATACATAAAGAAAGGGACAGGACAAGCTCACTGCAGCTAACAGAGGCATAACGAGCAATACGATCCAAACCGCACGAAGGAAAGCAGGGAAAGAACGTAAATCATCAGTATGGCAAGAAGTACAGTTTGGTCAAGCCTGACCCACTAGGAAAAATGTATTTAACTGTATGATAAATAATCTGTTTTCAGGTTAGGAGCTGCCCGTTTCTCACCGTATCCCTGGGCCAGGTGTGCGGATCTGCCTGCCCAGCCCCGGGGCTCTCCCACCTTTCATCCCTGGAGGGGAAGGCAGAGCCACCCCGAGTGGGGACACGAGGGATGGGGCTCCGTCTCGTTGGTTCCAGGGCCGGGAAGGAGAAGCGCGAGTCCTGGGGCGGCTGCACCACGCACGCAGCGCTCGCAGGCCGGGAGTGTTTTTAACAGCAGAGGAAACCGCTTCCAGGACTGCAGGCTTATCCGGGTGCTTCAAGGACGTGTCCTCCGTAAACACCGCTGCGGAGGTGAACCTGGAGCCATGGAGGGAGTTTCTGCTGCAAGGTGAGCCCGTGGCTCTGCTTTCCGTGCTGTTCCCAGGGGCTAAAGCTGCTGAGATGTTCCCGTGCGCGAGGACATTGCACGGAGCGACCTCGGCGGGACAAAACACACGCTTGCAAAAACCGCTGCTGACAAGGTAATGTTATCTCACAGTGCCAGCTCATTTTGCAGGCAGAACCTAGTCCTTCAGAGGAGCTTTAAAGCTCCTCGGATGTGGGAATACGTCCGATTTGCCCTCTTGCTAATATATCGTAGCAGGGTGGGTTTGGGAATGTTCACGGCAGCAGGAGGAGGGCTGGACGTCTCTAGTCCTTGCAGGGTGCACAGGCAGCTCCGAAGAAGCCACCTCCTTTCAGCAGGACAAAACATCTCTTATTTTAAATATCTGACCCTTCCTGCTCATTCGCTGGAGGAGCTCGGAGCTGGCACGTTTTCCTGCAGAACCACTTCTCATCTTGGTTCTTAAGTTCATTAACTCAAGAAAACAACATGAAAATCTGTTTCCCGGCTCTTGTTCTCCGCTCTCGTAACTTATCCTGGTGCCACTTCTCTTTTTCTCTTCCTCTTATTGCTCCTGGCTCACTCGCCACCCCAGAGCTCGCAGAGCCGCCCTTGTACCCCTGCTGCCGGGTGCTGGAATGCCGGAGCGCCGAGCGCGCATCTTCCTTCTTCATGCAGCTCTCCAGGTATCTGTGCTGAAAGAAGGAACAGAATATTTTGTTTTTTTTTCCCGAATTTGCAGAAAAGGGTGAAAATTAAGGGAAGATCTAGAAAGGAAAAATCATTCTGGGCCCAAATGGAGCCCATACAGCTGTGGGTCTGCAGAGGGGTGCTCTGGCTCTGGCCCATGCGGGTGTCCGCAGGGCTTTGTGGAGCCGGTGGGATTTGGGCAGGAGGAGCCATGAGGTTCAGATCCAGATTTTGAGTCCTACCCTGCCAGCACAAACCGCCTGGTCTGATTTCTGGGCAAAGGCAATGTACTTAGCGGGGATTTCCATGGGATTTGGGAGATGTCACTATTTGTATTCAGGAAAGGCAGCGGCCTTGCCGTAATCAGGGTACTAGAAATCATTTCCAGCGAAGCCAACAGTGGTGAGTGGACGTCAGAGTGGCATCAGGGTAGGAGAATTGTGTGTGAGCGAAGGCCGGAGAGTCCCTGGCGGCCAAGAAAAAGGAAAAACCTGGTCCAGCTTCCAGCAGGGAGACACAGAAAAGACGGCACGGCGAGGTCTGAGACAGCTGAGCCAGACGGGGGGAATTCATATTTATACAGGGAAAACCAGCGTCTTACAGGTCGCACCAGGGCTAATGCACAGCAGACATCTCTGGAAGGCCTCCAGAGAGGAAACTGGAGTTTGGATTGGGAACTTCTGGTTCTAATTCCTGGAAACGCACTCTTAGATCAATTTCACAGCGGTTTGAAACTTTTTTTCCAGCGGTTATACGAATTTGGGGAAAACATTCCTCTCCTTGGAGTTGTCTTCCGATAGCACAAGTGGAGCGGGGCTCTGGCCGGCCTCGGAAGCGCCTCGGGAGCAGCGCGCAGGGACTCGCAGCCGTTGCAGGGTGCTGGTTCCTGCGCACAAAACTGCGTGCAGTTTGGACACACTGCAGGCACGCGGCTGCTGCTGGGTTGGGGTTTGCTAGCTAAAACCCACCCCGTTTGCCACCTGCAAATGGGGTAGCAAGGAGCTACCTGCTCCTTGCACAACTGGATCAGCCCCTGGCCGTGCAAGCCCTGCCGACCTCACAGGCAGCAAAAGACAGAGCAGCCCTGGGATCCCAGTGCTAACAGGAGAGAAAACTCCACTGTGCAACAGTGGGTGCCCCCCTACGTGGTGGGTGCACAGGGATTTGGTGCTCAGGTGCTTTGTTAGGACCTCCCGTGGCACCAGGTGTGGGTTCAGCCCATGCAGGTACAAGGGGCTGGGAGGGCCCTGGGGCTGCCTGGTCTATGGGGAGTTTTTTGGGGTGTCTCTTGGGGCTGTGCAGGGAGGTGGCTCCGCTCCAGGAGCTGCTCTGGGTCGTCTCCTGGTGGGAATCCTTGGGAAAAGGGAGGGCAGGAGGCCCGGGAGTTGCGCTCTGCGGGGCGGCTGAGCCCTGCTGCGGGGCTGGCCCTGCCAAGGGGGCTTTGGGCATAGGCAGCCTCCACTGCCCTCATCCCAGCTTGCCCACACTATCCAAATACTACCAGGCCTAAAGGTTTAAGCCTAGAGCAGTCATCTAGGCGTTAATATTCTCAGTTTGGCTTTGGCTTCCTCAGCTACTGGCTCCCGGGCTGCCCTGCAAGGCTGGGGTGTTGGATTTTGGGATGCTCTGGCTGCCGCGTTAGCACAGCGCTGCTGCACGTAGGTATCCTCGGAGCTCCGCGGAAGCCGGGTGTTCCTGGATCCCGATGCCCCGCGGGGGCCAGGACTCGTGCTCAGCCTCAGAGCGCTGAACTGCTCTTCTGGAGGGGAGGGCTGCCAAGGAACACAGGGCAGCGGGGCTCCTCCAAGCCGGGCAGTTTCTGAAAGCTTTGCACAAATCGCAGGAGCTGGAAATTGCTCTATGAATTTCATACAAGGTTCATTTCCTTACCCTACCTCTCCAGCCTGTGGTTCATCTGGCACAACTAGGGCCTCGGGGCCGCGGTTCGTGCTGTATCCGATGCCTGGGTTGCGTTAACTATGATTTTTTCCTCTGATATTCTAATGACTTTTAAGGGTGTCACTTACAAAGATTTAAGGAATATAATACCCTTCCTGGCACAAATCTGCGTGGCAGTACAAAGTGTGGCAGGTACGTGGTGGAAGAACTGCAATCTTGGGGCTTGGATAGAACTGCCTTTATATTCGTTGCAGGGACAATAGGCTGCACCTCCCCTCCTGATCACGTCCAGCTAATTAATTAATTAACTAATCATCTCCAGGATGGGCATAGGCAAGGGTGGCGAGCCCCTTGACCCTCGCTCGGTCTGGACCCCGCGATCCTTTGCGTTCTCTCCCACCCCATTCTCCTGCATGCAGATCCATGGAAGTGTTTTTCCACAGAGCTTTAGGAGACCGAAGTTCCCATGTGCAACGTGGATATAGGCTGATGTTTTGTGTTTGTAGAGGAAATAAATGGCAGCTGCTTGGCTGGTCTTTAGATGAACTTTCTTATTTCCTGAAAAAATATGAGAGTAAGAACAGGCAGACATAACTTTTTGGCCTTCCACGACAATGCAACTTTGTCAAATCTATAACTAACTCTTATTTAAATACTTCTTCCATGAAGCTCTTTGAAGATTTTTG
This sequence comes from Crypturellus tataupa, assembly GCA_034781795.1. Classification (NCBI taxonomy): domain Eukaryota; kingdom Metazoa; phylum Chordata; class Aves; order Tinamiformes; family Tinamidae; genus Crypturellus; species Crypturellus tataupa. The sequence goes on from JAWLRI010000995.1 coordinate 7,392,329, forward strand.
TACCTCTCGGTTCATTTATTATTTTTCCATTCCAGCTTCCTCCTCTGCGACAGTAATTTGCAGGGACATGACTAATTTCACTTTTTACTTCATTGTGAATTAATTTCTTTTCCTGTCTTTGTGTAGCTAGCTCTAATTTGGGCAGCCTGGCTGATGCCTCATTCCGCCCAAATGCCCCTGATAGCCCTTTATTTTCCTCTAGGAAAAGCTTCCCAGAGAATTTGGGGATGTAATTAGTGATGCTGCTCGCTTGCTTCGGGCAGCCTTTCCTGCCGCGGGCCGCGTTCCCACACCTCGGCGTGCCCGTCGGTTCCATCCCGATCCTTCGGCTCCCAGCGGAGCCCAGCAGGGCTGGCACCATCCCAAGGATGGATGTCCCGGTGTCCCGGTGCTTTCGGTCCATGCTGGCACGTGCAGCTCCATTGCAGGGACCGTGGCTGTGACAGCAGGGGCCGGCGATCCTGCTGCTCTGATCCGCTCTTATTCTTGGAGTTATCAGGAGTTATCAGGAATGTGCTAAGAAGAAATAAAGACAACTGGAATGCTCTGGAGACTGAGACCTGTGCAGCTGAGGAGGGGAACGGGGCAATTGCCTAAGATCACGTAGCGCATTTTTGTTCTCTTCCAGGGCGGTTCATGCATGGAACGCCCTCGAGCATCAAACTCCTCTTGGTTTCATATTGCTTGTCATTTTGTGTCTGTAGGAAGCTCTCTGCAGGGACATGTCCTTTCTTATTTCCCCGGGAGCTGCAAGGAGAGTGCATTTTTCTCCCTTTTTTTGTGTGCTTGCTAAATAACAACTATTTTGCTCCACAGAAGTCCTGCACAGATGCGACCTGGAATGGGAGAATCTGTAGTGAGGCTTCTGGGCAGCACAGCGAACACCGGGGACAAGGGACATCCTTCTCTCCAGCATGAGCTATGATCCCAGCCGGCAGCAAGGAAATGGGAGTCTTCAACGCCGTTAACCCTCTCCTTGCCTAGCGGGTAGCTTGTATACAAACACACTGGGAACAGTGAAGTCCTTTTTGTGTCCTCCCTGCTACACTGTGCCATTAAATACGAGTTTCCTCACCCAATAACTGCTGATGCTGCTCTTCATGCGTCAGCACAAATGCCACAACTTGAGGTTGTGACCGCGCGGTCACCGTCTCCAGGACTTGCAGCACGGTCTGGGCCCCGCTGCCGCTCCGCGGGTGATAATGTGCTGCTTTGTTGTGTCCTGGACATGTATGTGAGTGTCATTAACATCTAGGGCATGAATGATGCTCTAAAACGAGACGAGAGAAGGAGTCATTGTGACTGGAATCAAGCAGTGACTTGTGCTGCTGGGTAGCTGAGCCTCTGGAATCCCGTGATTGTGGCGTTCCCCTCTAAAATAATGTTTCTGTCCTTGTAAGTTATTTTATGTCCAATTTCTGGGCAGGGCAACGTAGCCATAGACCTGAGCGTGATTAATTATATTTTCTAGAAAGCCAAAAAGACGCAAGCCAGTTCAAGCTTTCACTGTGCTTTGGCACAAGGATCTCATGATCATCTATCATCATCGCCACCAAATGAAGACACCAAAGGACGCTTTGGCTGTAGAAGCAGGCGTCCTGGTTCCAGTGCTACGAGGATCATCATCTGGGAAACAAAAAGTCAAAGCGTAATACTGGGCTGGAGAAAGCCAAGGGGATCCAAGAGAACCCTCTGAGCCCGGAGAGGATCATCATAGCAGGCCGCTTTCAAACCCGCAGCCCTGCAAGCGCTCTGCTGCTTCACTTGAAGCTGCTCTTGCTCTATTGGACCTGACACCTGCCAGGCAGATGCAAAGAAATGGTGCTGCTGCCCTGCTTTGAAGGTAGTTCCCCTCATCAGATAGCAGTTCATGTGTGTGCCTTCATGCTTGGTGCTTTTTTCTTTAATTTTTGCTTTTGTGTGTGTGTGTTTTGGGGTTTTTTTTGCTTAGATTCCTACCCTTCCCTGTGGGTGCCTCTTCCACGCCCATCCGGGAACACTGGGAAGTGCCTTGGCAGAGGCGAAGCCGTTGGTAGCTGGTGCCCCCAGGGCACGCGTGGCTGCTGGGCCTGAAGATAATTGATGTTTGCAGAGCAGCAGCAGAAGACGCCGGCTGGTCCAAGGCAGACGCGGGGACGGGTGACAGGACGGTAGCAGCCACGGCTGTAGTAACAGGCGCTCTGCAGGGGACAGCAAACGGTTGCCTGAGGCACAAACAAATATAGTAACTTGGAAGGAAATGGATGTTGAGGTCATTCCTGCTACACGTAGCACTGACTAATAGTATATCCCGTCGCTATTTGCATTCGGAAAGGAACCTGCTTCCAAAAACAACTAGATCTGGAGTGTCCGGGAAATGAGCCCGCGCACACGGTGCTGGCTCCGTGTCTGCGGCACCTGGCACTTCTGACCCTGGGATTCTTCTAGACCCCGAATCCCAGGAGGACTTGGCAGCACAAGAGGCTAATGGCCAGTTTTGAGGGGGAAAAAATTTGCTCCAAATCTATTGGTGGTCAACACTCGTAAATTAGGAGTTTGGGAGGTTTCCTTGCTTCTGCCCCATTGCAGAGGCTCGTTTGCTTCCATCACCGTGTTCCCTGATGGCACCTCGCTCAGGGTTGTCCCGGTCACCTGTGCAAATCATCTCGCAGGCCAGGCCGGCTGCAAGCACCAAAGCTGAAAAAGGAAAAGAGGAATGGAGAAATTCCCGTGATGATATTGGAAAGCCAAGGACAGCACTGCTGCAGGTGCGACTTGCGTGCCACTGCATGGCCAAAGCCATGCAGGAGCACGTTAATCGGGTTTGCTGCGTGTAAAGCTCACCAGGACTCGGCAGAGGGAGCAGTTTTTATCATGTTGAAGATCTAAGACTATTTGCTGCAGCCTCGGGGAGATTTGTTGCACAAAAATACACCGAGCTTGTTTCTAGGGTGACGGGACTGTCTTGGCGAAGAAGGGGGAGCTCTGAGTGTCTGCTTCAGTGTGCTGTGTTCATAACCAAGACGCAGCCCAGGCCCGGGATCCGCTCCCTCCGAAGGCTGTCAGTGCAATGGGTCAGTACCTGCCCTTTGATTTACAGCAGGGCATTTATCCAGGTTCATTGCAAAGGTCTGACGTATTATTTGTAATCTTTATTTCCTCGTACACGATAGTTCATCTGTGCCCGGCTCAGAAAACCCTTGAGAGCAGAGACCTGGTGATAGGTGGTCACGCAATAACTGCACCTTGGACACTGCTGCTCGAGGGACGTCCAAGGAGCTTTGCGTGTGGCTCCTGGTTGCTAATAGCCAAGATGCCTCCTGCAGGCTCCTGCCGAGTTAAATGAGTGTTCCTGTGTCCAAACCAGTTAGCGTTGGGATCTAATTAATGGCTGGTTTAACCACCTTGGTTCTCCCCGTTCCCTCGGACCCTTTTCAGCGCAGGTCCTTGCTCCTGCAACCAGCGGTGAGCTGGGTCTGGGCTGGCGATGTCCGTAGCTGGTGTCTTGGCAAGCAGGTCCTGTCCACGCCACGGAAGCACGAGGAAGTAGGCAGGAAAATGCAGCTTGTGGCGGAGAGGGTTGGCAACAGGGAAGCAGGGAGAGGTGGTGCTCGGGCGGGCTCTGGGGCTGCTCCTGCTGCACCTAATGCTACAAAAATAACTTAATTTTCAGACGAAGGCGCCTCGTGCGGCTGATTGCATGACCCACTAAAAGCCAACGCTGGTGCGAGGGGAGGCTGCGCGCAGCCGCCGGCGCTGATGCGAGGTGACACTGCGGCGTCCCCCTTCTCGCGCTCGCTCGGGACTGCGCCCTGGCACCAGCGCGGCGGCGATTTGATGGCGCAGCGAGCTAAGCCAGGCAGAAAGCGTTTTCCGAGCTCATCAAAGCAGCCAGGCAGACGGGCTGAGGGATGCACGCTCCGAGCCGCCCACAGGAAGGGGGGAAGCTGCTGTTTGCAGTTTCGGTGTTTGTTTTGCAGCGGGTGCTTCGCAGCCGGGCGCAGCGGCGCTCGGCGGGGGCTCTTTGGCGGCTCTTCCTCACCGCTGCCCCGTTCCTGCCGGGAGAGACGCGCCGAGGGGACCAGGGTGTCCGTGCGGTCCTGGTGCGGGTGACTGCCCCTGTGACAGTACTTGGTGCCGTCTTTGCTTTGTCCTCATCAGAAAACAACGGCCTCAACACATGACTTGCTGCCGTCCTGGAGAGGTGAAGTTGAGCATAAAACTTGTTCTGAGTCCCCGGTGCTCTGATCCTCCAAGGCGGTGTCCTATAAATCCACTTACGGCTTCCTCTTTATTAGCTGTAGGTGCTGGAACACATTTTTTTTAATATAAGCAAAAGCAACGAGAGGGTAAAACCCCACGCCGCGCGGCCGCGGCTTTGCAGAGCGTGGAATAAGGGAGCACGACACAAACAACATCCACAGCCCCTGCAGGGCTGCGCGCGCACGGCATAAATTACAGCTAATTAAGCCGCACGCCCTGCTTTTAAGATAAGCGTTTAATTACTATGGCCTCCACTTTGTAATTAGGGAATCTCATGCAAAGGGAGATGCGGCTCCAAGGCACCGGGCACGGCAGCGACAGCCCAGGGAGCTGCTGCAGCGCACGCAGGGCCGGGTCACCGCGCCAGGGCCCGCGTGCCCCGTTCCCGGTCCCCGCGCAGGACCGCGGCCTGGGTCAGCCCGGCGAAAGCGGGACGGCCGCAGCAGCCGTGTTTTTGGGGGGAAACGCCGCGTTTTCGCGTCTTTGCCCTGCG
>JAWLRI010000995.1:7405399-7425839 GCA_034781795.1 Crypturellus tataupa
CGTGGGCGGCCGCAGAGGGAGAGCGGTCCCGGGCGCGCGCAGCCCGCGTGAATCAGCGCCCGCCGCTCCGCCGGGCTGGCACGCGCTGCCAGGTCTCTTTTCCTTCTAATTGCTCCGTGCACAAGCAGGGGGGCCTAAAGCGCTGCTCTATGCAGCCCTCCTGCCCCAGCACCTGGTGCTGCCCCGGAGCTTCCTTTGGGATGCGAAGAGCGAGCGGTGCCGGGCAGAGCGTGGGGGGACCTGCATTCCCCATCCTGAGTTTTCCCAACTGTTGCATCAGAAACCTGTAGTTCCTGCTGATTCCCCGGGGAAATGAGGAGAAACGCAGCCCATGCACCCAAAATGCAGGAGGCTGCAGGGCTGGAGACGCTCTGAGGAGCGAGGGCCGCGGTGTAGGGACGGGGGGGACAAGGGGAGCTCTCCTGCTTTAATGCCAAGCAAATTTCTAGCTCGAGTTGAGGCAAAGTACACAAGCCTCCAAACCATATGGTTGCTGCATGCGAAGCGGTGGGCAAAGCTGTGCGGCACATGGGGCTGGAGATGCCGATGTGAGAAGGAGATGAGTGAGCGCGGAGAGGCCGCAGATGCTGCTTCCTCTCCTCTAATTGCCACCGAGACACATGGCGTTTGTCACAAGCTGGCGGTTGTTATGGTTTAGTCAGCTAATGCGCAAGCTCTTTGGTGAGGTCTGCTTGCTTATTTTAATCTCCTTACGTTTCTTTTTTTCCAGCCCGCCGTCGCCGAGGCTGCGGAGGACGCGGTTCCCCTCGCTGCAGCCCGCGCCGTGCCCAGTGGCCGCGTCCCCTCTCCAAACGCGCGCGGCCGCCGCGTCACCCTGCGCGCAGCCTGTGCCCTTGTCCCGGGCCGCGGCGCAGAGGAATCTGTTTGGAGAAGATAGGAGCTGCTGTCTCGAGATAAGGCAATAAATAGCTCCTCAGCTGCAAGAGAATAAGGAGTTTTCTCCCGCCGAGAAGGAGCAGGCGGGTGGGTGTTTGCAGAGCGCCGGGAGCTCCCCGGGGTGTTGCGGAGCCCAAGGCGCTGGGTTTCGCGGTGCCCACGTTTAGTGCACGGTGCCGCGAGGAAGTGGCCCGCGAGTGGCACGTGTGGGCACAGCCCTGTCCCCGTTAGTGCCACCTAACGAGGCCGCGGTGGCTTCGTGCGGGCGGGAAGGAGCCGCGATGCCCGCGGGAGCGATGCCCTCGAAGCGCCGCGATGCCCTCGGGGTGCCATGTGGTTAGAAGGAGGCTCTGAAAAACGAGGACGCTGCTGGGGACCGCGTTGCCATTCCCGGCATCAGCATTGCCCATGGAGTGCGGTGCAGCAAAAAGCAGCTTTTTATAAAGTTTTTACACAGTTTTGCAGAGAGAAAAGTCCCTGCTGCTTCCGAGACATCCATTTCCTAAGCTGTCAGATGAGCTGCTTGCCCATCGTGCCTCTGTGGTTTTGGAATTATGGTTTTTTTGCCCATAAAAAAGGCAGAATTGAGTCATTCGGCAGCAATCTTCCCGAGCGTGGTGGGGAAGCGCTGGAGACAAGGATATCCCCAAATTCCATGAGAGGAAACGGAAACAGGCGGCCTCCGCGGCTCTCGGAGCTGCCGGCGCTTTTCCGGCTGTCCCTGCTGTCCCTTGCCCGAACGAAACACCCGGGAAAACCCAGGGGGGTCTCCCAGGACACGGAGAGCCTGTGCCGGGTGCTCTGATCCATAGCTGCCCCCCGGGAGCCCCCAAGAGGGGGTCTCCGGAGGGACACGGAGCGGCTCTGGGGGAGGCAGGACGCCTCCATCCCGAGCAGCTTCCAAATTAACACTGATTTACTGGGCTTTGGCCATGCAATTAGGAGCTCTGCTTAATCGCTGCTGCTTTGTCGTGTGGCGTTTCTGGATGTTCAGCCTGCGCTCGAGCGAGGTGGGTGTTTGCAGTCCCGCAGGGTGACGGTGCAGGAGGAAGCGGCGCGTTGCAGGTGCCGGCTCCGTGCTCCATCCCGGCATCCCGGCCCTATCGGATACCTCGTCCAAGCCTTGCCACGGCCCAAGGCCTCCCCGTTTCTGGCAGAGCAGAGGGTGCTTTGAGCCCCTCACCTGGGCATCAGGGAAGATCTGCCCTTCGCGTGAGTGTCGGCTCTGCCATCGGCTACACGGTGCAAAAGCCCCTCGTTCCGCCCCTTGTTCTGTGCTGCAGTTTGGGTGCAGGAAAACCGCCTTTTCCCCCAGGAAAGATGCTCTCATCCCCCCAGGAACTGCCCAAAGTGCCGCGGGGTCCCTGCCGGGCTGGCTGTTCACTAATTAGGTTTAATAACAAACTAATCCGCGCGCATGGTTACTGCGTGAGGTCAGTGCTCCCGCGCGGCGTCGGCACACGGTGTCTGCGCGGAGCCGGGCGCAGGGTGCCGGCGCGCGGGGCCCATCCCAGGGCTCCTCCTGTCCTAATGGCTTATTAACTTGCTCGGGAGCAAATTTCTCTTGGATTAGTGTCCTCTAAATTGATTAACTGTCTCGGGCAGGGCATTTTATTTTAATGAAATGTGATTCCCGGCTCCAGTCTGTGAGTGATTATGGAAACAGGGGCGGTCTGGGCTGTTTCTCTGTGCCATCTTTCCAGGGTTTAAAAAGAAAGAAGCAGCAGAAAAGGCCCAGAGGAGAAAACATAACGACCAAATGAGGAGGTAACGTTGTTGTGTATCTGCCCTCCTGCCCGCTGCCACGGAGGGAAAAAGAGCTCTCGAATGTGGCTTTCCCATCTCCCCTCCGTAACAAACACCCATGCAACTCGGAGCAATGGCAGCTCCATACAGAGGGATATATGCAAACGTACATATTTAATGCGTTTTAGATGTAAATGCTGCATAGGGAGCGCTGGGGTGGCTGGAGCAGGCGCTGCCTGTGTGGCTTAGAGGACATGGAGGCCGGTGCCGCATCCGGATGACGCTCCAGGGAAAGGGGGCATCCTCGGGCTTGGGATGCGCAGGGAACGCTGCGCCTGCACGAGGCTCCTGGTTTCAATGACCACAAGTAGCTCATGTTTGCAGCCCGCCCATGCAGTGGATAGCACGCACGATTCCTGCGTGCTGCCGCCATCCGTCGTGCAGGAGCTGCTCAGCTCCCGCGTGTCTGTATGCGTCCAGGAGAGTCTGTGCACATACAACCATGCGCTCGAGTATAAATACATGCGTGTGCGTGTGATTCCGTGTTGCCCTGGATAAAATGAAAGAATGCTTCATAATTTCAAGCTTGCAATGTGGCGAACGTGAAATAACACGGTGGTTTTTATTTGTGCACCACGTTGGCTGGAAAGAGCAAGCAGAGCGAGAGCTTTCAAGTACTTGAGGTGCCAGGGAGCCCAGGAGAATCCCTATGGAAGCGGGAGGCCCTGTGTTTGTGACCGACCTGCAGACGGGTCTTTTGCATCTCACTTGCATGGCTCCGTGCCCTCGCTGCGCGGGCTGCGCATCCTTTCATCGCGCTCTGCTTATCCAGCCCGCACATATAGAGAGCCCGCGGCAGCCTGTCTATCCAGCATGCAGACATTGCTCTGAGTTTGCTCCTAGATTCCTCCGGTTATTTTCCATCGCTTCCCTCCGCTCCCTTCCTGCAGCATCTCCGTCCGTTCCAGCTCCGTGTCTCAATCAAGACCTTGTGGTGCTCATTACGCGCCTCGGTTCCGCTCCGTAAATAACCTGTTTAGTGCAGAATTAGGGGAGGGCAGAGCTGTTGTGCTCTGAGCCGAGCGTTTGCCTGGGGAACTTTTGCAAATCCTCTTTGGGCAGGTAGGAGAAATAGGGAAAGGGGAGCCGCTCGCGTCCGTTTTCCCTGGAAGCGCGTGGGCAGGTGCTGGGAGAGGAGCCTGCGCGGCCGGGCAGCGTGTGGGGCAGTCGGCACTGCTCTGGAGCCCGAGTGGGGCCTGCGCACGACTGAAACACAAAGATCAGGATTGGTTTGCATTCGGAAAGAGGCAGGGAGGTAGAGGGAAGAGGGCTTCAGCTGATTATTTTCCTAAAATAAGGAGGCAGCTGCTGGAAATAGAAGAGCAGCAAGTTCAAGATGAATAAAAGGAAGTCATTTTTCTTGCAGGGCATTATCAGCCCTGTGCTCGTTGCTGCAGGATGTTCTGCAAGGCTGAAATCCCGGGCGCAGAGCAGGGGCCCTGCAGCAGCCGCGGCGGCAGCGGGAACCGGCGGCTTCCCCGGAGCCAGTTCCAGACCCGGCGCTCGCGGTGAGGCCGTCCCGGGCGGAGGTGCCGTCCGCTCGGTGCTGCGGGACGGGGCCTTGCTGGACGCGGCCCCCGCGGATGCATGGGGTGTCCTGCATAAAACAGGATCCGATCGTCCTGCTCTCTTCTGGATACCTGAAGGCAGCTGGTTAAAGAGCTAATAGGAAGCTCCTACGTGCGTAAAATAATGGAGCTGATGGCACTGCTGCTTGGCCAAGTCGCGTCCCGGCGGAGAGGCAGTGTGACAGCGGTGGCCCCGGAGGTGACAGCGCCGGCTGGCGGGTTTTGGCCGTGTGTGCTTGCTCTCCTCTCCGCTTCCTTCGGTGCTCGCGAGGGCTCGGAGGAGCCTCCTCCGCGCGTCCCGTTGCTCTCCGTGCGCGCTGCAGCCTCCCCTCCTGCGCGCTGCTCCCAACGACTCAACTCGCTTCCGCGCGGCACCTGCAGCGGCTCCGGCCTCGCTCCGGGGGCGGCTCCGGGGCTCTCCCTCCCTCCGGAGCGCTTGGAATTCGGCCCACGGCTCCGCCGAGCGGGTTGTTCGTAGATCAAAGGCAGGCAAAGGGGACGGGCTCCAGCCTCCCTCCCTCCTTCCCGCCGCTCTCCGCTTTGGAGGTCTTTGGGAAGCGGCACTTGGGTCCCTCTTCCCTGCTTCCATGCACAGTAAATCCAAGGCCCATTCCCAAGGCTTGCTCCTTGCTCCTCTTCTAGCCCTCGTGCTTGCACAGCCAAGCCCCTCCGCCAGGTCCCGACTCGGGGTTTGGGCTGCCCCGCTCTGCGAGCGCCCTCGGCCCCGTGGCTTGTGCATCCCATGGGATGTGGCCGTGTGCTTGGGTCGGAGCCCGTGTTCCTGCAGAGCTGCCCACGGCTGCGGATCCAGCTGCACTGCCGGACCCTCCTTTGGAACTTCTCTGGGATCTTCCCTGCCTTTCATTGGAAATCTCAGCAAGCTTTAGGACAACATCCCGGCCTGGTAACCATCCCCAAACAGCTGGGAACGCTGCTGATTTGGCGATGGCAGAAGGATGTGGCCGTGGTGTGGGGCTGAGGAGAGAGCGAGTGATTGCAGCAGTGCAGCCAGGCGCTCCCCTGCCAGCGCTGTCTCCGTCCGCTGGGAAACACGGGGCTTCCATCTCTCCAAACATCGGGAAAATGATCCACGTCCTCAGGGTGCGCCTGGGGTCTGCTGTGCTTTGAGCCCGGTCAATAGTCCCATTGCAGCGGGGACGGGACCGGCCCGTGGGGATGCTGCCCCCCGGGCGAGGGCAGCTCCACGCTGCAGCTCCGGGCCCTGGCCCCGACCCCTTCCCATCCCGCGTGCAAATTCCTAGCGCTTTCCTGCAGACAGGACGCGCTGCCAACACAAACACTCGTCTCCAAGCCTCTCTAAACAAACACAGCCCCGCTCTGGCGAGGACGCCCTGCCTCTCCTATCTAGCGATCCTCCTAATTGGCACGGGAGACTCCTAAAGGGATCCATAAATAATAGAGTTGGCTCAGCCCTGCGGACGGGCCTGAGCAGGGCCCGGGGCGCGCTGCGCCGCTCTGCGGGCGGGAAGGCCAGATCGCGCGCGGCCGCTCCGGACAACCCTGCACATCCCTGCGCATCCCTGCACATCCATAGCCCCGTCCGCAGCTCCAGGCTCCCCGCAGGCACCGCTGGGACGAGACTCGGCACCGGGGAGCTCTGTGCTGGAAAGGGAATAAAACGGCAGCCGGTTGTGCCGAGGCGGCGCGCGCCAGCGGGACACGGCTACGGCTGTGCCCGGCTCCGCCAAGTCCACGTGGCCTTGGAGAGGCTGCTCACATCCTCGCTTCTTATAGAATCAGCTGGAATGTGAGGATGGATACACTGAGAAATCCCATCCTCGGAGCAAGATCCAGCTCCGGTCGGTCTCTAGGGCTTGGCTTTGCTGCCGTGGTGCTCCAGGGCAGTCTCCTGCCTTTTCCTCCCATCCCTACACGTGTGGGCGCGCTGCAGGGCTTTGCCAAGAGGATGCTTCGGTTATTTATTTACTTTTTGCAAGCAGAGCACGGGAAGGCACCGGTGCACAGGGACTTTCTTCCGTGAACTTCCCAAGTCACCGGGCTTCTCCCGTACCTGCTGCAAGGTCAGTTTGCTGTTTCCAGAGGCACAAGCTCCAGGGTGCAACGTTAAGTGTTTAACGGGGCCTGTTGGTGCCCCTTGCACGCGGTCAGTGTAAGTGCGGTCTCGTTGCCCTGCCCTTAAACCCTCATTTTACCGCTCCAGTGCAGCCGTTCCCCATGCGTTCCTGCACGGCCTTGCTGAGAGGAGAGGCCCCGCGGAGCTGCCGTATCCTCTGCTCTTGTGGCTTTTCTTGTTTTGTTTCAGCCTGAGTGATGATTCCAAGGCGCAACCTGCCAGCAGCTCCAGGCCAGCACTAAATCACTGATTAACTCCAACCACCTGGCTGAGAAGTTATTTAATAAACACGTCAGCGCTCATTACGAGCCCGCGCGGCTCGGCGCGGCGCACGGCGCTCGTGCTTCGGTGCTCGGACACGAGCTCTGCTTGGGGCTTGGAGCCGTGCTCCGTGCCGGGGAAGTCGGGCTGTGCCGGCTGCTGCAGCCCTTTCCTCGGCTCCGCCGTGTCCAGACACCGCGTTGCCGCTTCCTGAGCGTCCTGGCCGGCTCTAATCCGCCTGTTTTGGCGGCGGTAGCGGCTGTCACCGGGTGAGGTGCCCTCTTGGGCGGCACTGGCACCCGTCGGGGCAGTGGGAGCGGCTGTCCCCGTCCCAAGGCCTGGCCAGGCGCCCCGGGCTCCGTGCGCTCCGGCGGCTCCGGCAGCTCCCGCCGTCCCCGGCTGCAGACGGGAGCGCAGGGAGCGCGCGGGGCGGCTCCTGCGCCCCCCGGGGCTCCCGCACCCGTTTCGGGAGGGTTTTGCAGGGGCTGGAGAGCTCAAGCAACCGTGACCTGCTGAGCACAGGGCCCTTCCTCTCCGTGCCGAGGGAAGGAAGGGTTCGGAGTTTCAGTTCCTGTTGGCCCGGGGGTGTTAAATATAGATTATTAGGTAATTTTTGTGCCAGGAAGTGTAGCAACGGCGCTGCGGGTGAGAGCGCAGCGCGGCACCCCGGCAGCGGCGCCCCCCGGCACCGCTTCAACCCCGCTGGGGCTGCCGGCTCCGCGGCCGTGCCGGAGCCATCGGAATTTGTCCTTTGTGCAGCCTGAATAGGGAGCTGGGAGCGCGGCCGCCGCGGGGCCCTCGGGGAGCCGCCAGGCCCGCGCGGGGTCACACGCAGCGGCAGCCGCTCCTGCACAGTTTGGTGGCTCGTCCTGCACGGCCGTATCTTACTCCGACCGCTGCGTTTATCACGCTTGCCTGTGGCAGCTCGTGGCGATCCAGGTGTGTTTTTACGGCAGGGCCTGTTGGCTGCGTGGGGGCAGGAATCGCCCCGTTGCTCTGCTCTTGCAGCCGGGCGCACGGGGTGTTGGTGGCATCTCCCGCCGTGCGGGGTCTCCGAGTGCCCGACAGCGCCGGCTCCGGGAGGCCGTGGAGCCCTGGCACATTCGGCTTCCCTTCCCTGAGTGTCTCCAATTAGGATTAATGCGCAGCCAGCGCGGCCGCGCGCAGCTCGACGTGGGAACCTTCCTGCAGGGTTTTCCTGTCCGGTGTTGGTGGCAGAGGCGTTCGCCCCTTGGAGCCGCGGGGAGGGCAGCATGGCAAGGCCCTGGACTTTGCTCCCAATTAGCTCTTGCCGTGGCAGAAGGCGCTGCCGGAGGCACTGCCCCCGCATCCAGGTGCCTTCCCTATGGAATGTGCCATTAAAGGGGGAAGAGCCCGGGTGGGAGTAGAGCAGCCGTCTTGGTGCGAGACAGACTCTGCTTCCCGCCGCCTGTCCCGCGCCTGCTCCCTCCTTCCCGGCGCGTGGCTCCGTGCGGGCTCCATGGCTCCTCGTCCTGCCCTGCGTCTCCTGGGAAAACCCTCGGCATTCCCAGCGCCCCGGCCGCTCCGTGTTGTCCCGCTGCGGAGCCGGCAGCCTCACCCATGTGCTGAAGTGCGGCGGCCTCAGCGCACACAGGGTCCCCTGGAAGGCGGCTCCGCTGTTGGAGGCGGCTCCGCGCTCCCTGTTCCGCAGGGTCCCGGATCCCGGAGCCGCTCTCGGCTGTAAGGGGGAGCCCCCTCGTGCGCGCGAGCGTCCGCTGCCCGTAGATCCCAAATCCCTGGATGTGGGGAGCTTGGAGCGAGGACGTACCCGGGTTTAGCGTGATGTCGCGCTAATGCTGCGGGTGTTGCCGGAGGCACTTAGGGTGCTTGAGCACGAGCTGCCGCCCGAGCGGGTGGCCTTGCTGCCCAGGCGGGAGGTTACGGAAAGCCAATCCCGATCGGCTCAGTGCGCTCCGAGTAATAACTTAATAGGATTCGCGTCTAGGAGGGAATCCGCGACTTGCCAAGCAGTAAACCGGTGCATTAGCGCTTCGAGCGGAGCCTTCATTCCCACTAGGTCCTTCCAGGGATAGACGGTGCCCGGGGGCAGCGTGGGAGCTGCTCTGACCCCATGGTGACGAGTCACGGTGTCACGGGGTTGTGTTGTGGTGTCACCATGTCACGGTGTCGTGTCACGGTGTCACTGTGTCACAGTGGTGCGGTGTTGTGTTGCAGTGTCCCATCCCTACAGCAGCGTGTCACGGTGTTGTGCTGCTGTGTCGTGTCACAGTGTCACCATGTCACGGTGTCGTGTCGCAGTGTCCTGTCATGGTGTCACCGTGTCACGGTGTAGTGTCGTGGTGTCCCATCCCTACAGCAGCACATCACGGTGTTGTGTCACAGTGTCACCATGTCACTGTGTCACGGTGTCCCATCCCCACAGCAGTGCGTCACAGTGTTGTGTCACCGTGTCACCGTGTCATGGTGTTGTGTCGTGGTGTCACGGTGTTGTGTCGCAGTGTCCCATCCTCACAGCAGCATGTCACAGCGTTGTATCACGGTGTCACCGTGTCACGGTGTTGTGTCGTGGTGTCACATCCCCACAGCAGCACATCACGGTGCTGTGTCGTGGTGTCACAGTGTTGTGTCACCCTGTCACAGTGTTGTGTCACGGTGTCATGGTGTAGTATCCCATCCCCACAGCAGTGTGGCACAGTGCTGTGTCACGGTGTCACCGTGTCACGGTGTTGTGTCGTGGTGTCCCATCCCCACAGCAGCATGTCACGGTGCTGTGTCGTGGTGTCACAGTGTTGTGTCACCGTGTCACAGTGTTGTGTCATGGTGTCATGGTGTCGTGTCACGGTGTCACCATGTCACAGTGTTGTGTCATGGTGTTGTGTTGCAGTGTCCCATCCCCACAACAGCGCATCACGGAGTTGTGTCATGGTGTCACCGTGTCACAGTGTTGTGTTGCAGTGTCCCGGTCTTGTGTCGTGGTGTCGCTTCCCCGCCGCAGTGTGGCACAGTGTTGTGTCACGGTGTCACGGTGTCACCGTGTCACATCCCCGGCCCTGGATCCCACGGATCCCTCATGATGCAGTTGGTCACATCCCTCTCCCATCACTCCAACCCCAGCGCACGGAGCACAGCGACATTCCCATCGCGTAGCCACAACCGCAACGGGAGCCCCAAATCCATCCAATCCCTCCCGGGGGGGATTTACAACCGGTGCCGCTCTCCGGATCCGACCGTCTTCCCCATCTCCCTCTCCCTTTCTTCCCAGACCTCTCCGCCGCCAAGCGCAAGTTCGCGGATTCCCTCAACGAATTCAAGTTCCGCTGCATCGGCGACGCCGAGACGGACGATGAGATCTGCATAGGTGAGCGCGGGGCCGGGAAAATCCATCCTCCTAACAAGGCTGCTCCGCTCGTCGGGGACCCCGGACGAGCCGTCCCGATGGATATGTTGCTATAATGACTCCGAGGATATAAGTTTTTAAAAAAGGATGCGCTAAAACCCCTGTCCTGTTGCTGTGTCCCTTCCAGCCAAGTCGCTGCAGGAGTTTGCCACGGTGCTGCGCAACCTGGAAGACGAGCGGATGCGCATGGTAGGGACCGGGATGAGGGATGAGGGTGGCGAGAGAGGTCCCAGCTCCATGTGGAGGAGCTGGGATGCTCCATGGTATGTGTGGGAGGATGGAGCGGGATGGTAGTGCCGGGGGAACGGGTCGTTCCATGGCACATCCAGGGGAACCGAGTGGGATGGCAGTGCCAGGGGGCTAGGATGCTCCAGGGCGCATCCAGGAGAATGGAGTGGGATGGCAGTGCCGGGAGACCGGGGCGCTCCATGGCACATCCAGGAGAACGGAGCAGGATGGCAGTGCCAGGAGGCTGGGTCATTCCATGGCACATCCAGGGGAACTGAGTGGGATGGCAGTGCCAAGGGACCGGGTCGTTCCATGGCACATCCAGGAGAAGGGAACGGGATTGCACTGCTGGGGGACCGAGTTGCTCCATGGCACATCCAGGAGAACGGAGCAGGATGGCAGTGCCGGGGGGCTGGCATGCTCCAGGGTGCATCCAGGGGAACGGAGTGGGATGGCAGTGTCAGGGGGCTGGGTCATTCCATGGCACATCCAGAGCGGAGTGGGATGGCCGTGCCGGGGTGCTGGGCGGTGCGGGGTCCCCCCGTCTGCGCCACGGTGGCAGAGCCGCCGTGACCCGCGCCGTGTGGCCGCAGATCGAGAACGCCAGCGAGGTGCTCATCACGCCGCTGGAGAGGTTCCGCAAGGAGCAGATCGGCGCCGCTAAGGTGGGTGGCCCCCGCGGCGACGTACCGCGTCCTCGGGATGCTCCGCGCCTGCTCCCAGTGGAAACCGCTTGGCTGGGGGGTGGAAAAGTCCATGGGAGCCTCTGCAGGGCTCCCCAACCAAGGAAACCTGAGAGGCGGTGGCCCTGCTCGGGCATGGGGACAGCCCTGAGCTGGTCCCTGCGGCCAGGGGAAAAGAGTGGGATGCAACGAGGGGCGATTCCGGCTCCTCGGTGTTCCCCGTTTGCTCATGACACGCAGACGTGCACCAGGGACCGAAAATCACCTGCCGAGCTGAGTAAACGTGTTTCACCCTCCAAACCTCGAGGGCAGAATTGACGTTTTCTCAGACAAATTCCCAGGTGCCGGGAAAAGCCCCAGGTCTGTTCGACGCTGTCCCATGAGTGCCAAGAGGTGGGGACGCGGCATTAAGGTTGATGTCCCCCTGGCACCGGTAGCCACCCTGGCCCAGCTTCGTGCTGGCAGTGCCGGGTTGAGCTGCCGCTGGGTTTGGCCGGGGGTGGGATGAGCAACGTGTTTGGTACCCAGCTAAGAGAAAATCATCACCCCTTCCTCGCTGGGTTGTTTTGGGGACTGGAAGCGTCACTGAGCCTTGGGTTTTGGTGGCAGAGAGGAAGTCCCAAGTCTTGGGTTTTGGTAGTGAGACCCATTTTCTCATTGCCCTTTTGGTGTAAAATCCTTTGCTTTTCTCCTGTTTTGCCCTATCTGGCCCAGGCTTTGCCGGAGCGGGTGCCTCGTGCCTGGGGCTCGCGAGCCCCTCGGGATGCGGCTGCGGTGCCGCTGCAGCCTCCGCGCGGCCGCAGCGCTGCGGTGTTTGCTGTAACACCTTGTGTTTGCTGTAACACCTTGTGTTCCGTTTCGCAGGATGCCAAAAAGAAATACGACAAGGAGACTGAGAAGTATTGCGGGGTGCTGGAGAAGCATTTAAACTTGTCTTCAAAGAAGAAGGAATCCCAGCTCCAGGAGGTGAGACCGGCCGCTCGTTTTCCATACCTTGCCGTACCTGGTGCTGACATAATTTTGAATATTCTGCTGCTCACTGCTGTGTTCTTCCTGGGTGTGTTTTTTCCCCCATTCTGGCTGTGGCATTTTGCCCTCATCTTGTTGCCCAGGGAGCAGCTGGCTCCGTGGCCCAGATCCCGCTTTGCTCCTGGCCCAGATCCCGCTCTGCTCCAGCCCAGATCCTGCTTTGCTCCGGCCTGTGCGTCCCACGGCTGCGCTGGCGGCTGGTGCCATCTGCCGGCTCCGGCTCCACCGGCACCGCGCGGCTCCCTGCGCCCACTCCCTGCTCCCCTTCCCACCTCTCTCCCGCATCCCTGGAAAGGAGGTCCCGGCGGCTTGGGCTTTGCAGAGCAGCAAACGTGCCCTGGAAGTCACCGACACGATGATCCCGCCAGGAAAAGGAGGAGAAATGCCAAGAGCTTTGGGCTCTCTCAGACACGCTGACGCCCTGGGGACGCGTTTGGGTCCGGGAGATCCGGTGTTTTGCGTTTCCTGCGCTCCTGCTGCCCACATCTGGAGGATGCTGGTGGCCACATGTGCAACTGCTGTAGGGAAACGAGGAGAGGAAAAACCCTGGGAATTCTCTGCTGCTTTGGCTGTTGAGCGATTAAATAATACACTGAGTCTAATCCGCCGTTTAACTGCTGGCAAAGCCACTTCATTGCATCATGTTTGTTCCTTTTCAGAGCCGCTTTGCTAAATACCTCAGGCTCTGCAGCGTGGAGACATAGCACAAGTGCTGGTGGCGGGTCACGGTGACAATGTACCATTTCACGGCTCCGTCACAGAGGAACGGGCCATAAGCTGCCGTGAAGGGAGGGGATATTTGCCAGCAGCCTGTGCGGAGCTCCCGAGGGACGAGCCTGCCCCTCGGCTTCGGCTCGGGCACCGGAGTTGGGGGTCTGCAGAAGGCAGGGCTTGTCTTCTGCCACAGAGGTGCTGTTTTACCTATTGGTAAAACAGCAATGATAATAATAATAGTAAAAATTATTATTATTATTCCCAGTCCTCCTGAGTGCTGACTTCAAGGTGTTAAATACACCTTAGTATTCCTTGGATAGAGGAATTGCCGCCTCTAGAAGGATGGCTGGGTCAGTTTGCACAGGATATCTTAGACCAACGCTGCTTTACTAATACCAAGCCCAGGAGCATCGCAGCTCGCATGGCCTGGCTTCCCTTGTGTCGCGGCTCCTGGAGAGTCCGCTCAAGAAGTCAGCATCACTGTTGAGAACAGTCCAATCCCAGACTCGGGAATGCAGCCAGGTGGCACCTCTGCTCCGTGCCCGCTCCCAGCGGAGGCTCTTCCATGTGTCCCGGTTGAGGCACGTCCCTCGGTGGCACCTAGAGCGCCCGGTTCAAACACGGGGCATCCCTGGAAACCCCTTCGCGGTGCTCACCACAAAACAGAGAATGGTTTCATGTTGTCACGTATGTAGAGACTTCTGCCACGTCTTGCTTCTCGTGCTGTTTTTTCTTTGCAAGGAGGTGAGAACGTAAGAGACACCAAAATTTGCTTTTTTCAGCTGAAGAAAGGGGCTGTTGCTGTGAATCGGGACCGTGTTTAATCGCCGCGCCATCTGCCCGGCCCCGCGCGGTGTCTGAGGCTGCATTTGCATTCAGCGCGGGCTCGTTCCCATCAGACCCAGATGTCCCCTAATCCCGAAGCCAACTGCTCGGCAGCAGGAGTGACTCCGTGTTTCCTCTTTGCTCCCCGCAGGCGGACAGCCAGGTCGACCTGGTCCGGCAGCACTTCTACGAAGTGTCCCTCGAGTACGTGTTCAAGGTGCAAGAAGTGCAGGAGAGGAAGATGTTCGAGTTCGTGGAGCCTGTAAGTGGCTGTTGGGCTCCTGGTGCCTCCAAACCTTCCTGTCGGGCGTTGCTGTTTTCCTGGCTCTTGTTGGAACCCATGGGAGATGCTGTCCCTTTGCCGGAGGGACGAGGGTGGCACCCGTGTGTGGTGGCCGCGCAGGCGGGCACGGCTCCTTGACCCAATCCACATTGCAGCAAAGACGAGCAGAAAAGGTGCTAGGTCCTCCAAAGTTCCTCTGCGAAATGTACAATCTTCTCTGCTGTTTGCAAAAAAGTAATTGCTTTTAAGTGGAGAATAAAGCGAGGTTAAGAAAGCAGCACTTTGGGCCCGATGTTCCCAGCCAGCCTTGAGCTGCTCTAGGAGAAGCGAGCGCTAAAGAGGAGCAGGAGAGCGAGGCGGGCAGGGGAGCACTGTGCACTATGTATTTATTATTTAAAGTGCATGATGTATTTATTATTTAAAGTACATTATGCATTTATTTTTTAATGAGCATTATGCATTTATTAATGCGGGATGGCTCCAAGCGGGTTTTTGTGAGCTCGGGGATGCTGGGCTGGGAGCAGGGGTGGCAGTGCCACATGTCACCCCTGGTCAGGACACCCTGGGGAGCCGCTCGGTCCCCGCTGACTGTCCCCGTCCCTGTCCCTGTCCCCCGCGCAGCTGCTGGCCTTCCTGCAGGGGCTCTTCACCTTCTACCACCACGGCTACGAGCTCGCCAAGGACTTCAGCGACTTCAAGACCGAGCTGACCATCAGCATCCAGAACGTAAGGGCCGGGGGCAGAGCGGACCGACGCTTTTTTTGTTCTGTTTTAATTAAGATTTTGTGATATGCCATCAGCCAGGAGGTTTGACAGCAATTGAAAGCAATGTTGGTTTGGGTAAATAATGCTGCATCGTGCAGGCAGCCCAAATGACGATTCCTTCCATATGGTGCTCGGAGCTGCAGACTTTCCCGGGAGCAGCTGGCCGGCGGCACGGCGAACCCGGCGCTGCAGGGAGGGCTGCAGGGCGCTTTGCAGGGATTGCAGAGCGCTGCCGGCCTCGGGAAGCGCCTCCTTCCCTGCTGCCCGGTCTGCAGGGCGGCTGGGACGCGTGCGGGCGGCCGGGACAGCATCGTGTCCATGTGAACGGGCCAACCCCCTGGGGTCCCTGGTGGAAAAGACTTGGTGGAAATTCATGGAATTATTCTAACACAGCCTTTGTGTGAGCTTGAATGTGCACTAGAGTGTATGCTTGGGGCTCAGGAAGGATTTGTGTTGCCTTTTTTTCATGGAAAGCTGCAGAATTCGTTGAATTTGTCCCAACTTGCAGAATGGAAAACCACAAGACAGGAGAGTCGCTTCCCGGCTCTCCGTAGCGTGTTTGGCTCCGCGCTGCCGCGGCTGCTGCAGGGTAACGCATGCCTGTGTTGACTTGCAGACCAGGAATCGCTTTGAGGGAACGCGGTCGGAGGTGGAGTCGTTGATGAAGAAGATGAAGGAGAATCCGCACGAGCACAAGAACATCAGCCCCTACACCATGGAGGGCTACCTCTACGTGCAGGAGAAACGTAGGTGCCGGCGCGTCCCGCACCCCTTCCCGGTCGGAGGCAGCTGGCAAACGCAGGGAATGTGGAGGCAGGAGATACAGACTCATTGAGCAAACAACAAGGTCTCTGCAAGAGAGTTTGGCCCAAATGGTGGGATATTAAGATATGAAACTGGGAGATGGATTCTCCTTGCGAGTCACCAGCAGTGACTGATAAACTCCTTCAGCTTCCCCTCATCAAAATGGGGATAACAACGTTTTTCTGCCTGTAGAGCCCAGAACAAGCTATAGGGATGGTAATCTGTTATGGGAAGTGATCGTTAGGTGCAGGTTATTAATGGGAGGGCACTAAAGCTGCACTGTTTCTGGGAGTAAAAATTCCGTTTGTTTGCAGGTCACTTTGGGACCTCCTGGGTGAAGCACTACTGCACGTACCAGAGGGAGTCGAAGCGGATAACGATGGTCCCGTTCGACCAGAAATCCGGAGGGAAAGGGGTGAGTGCGGGGATGCAGCAGGGCTGCACGTGGCTGCGAGGAGAGGTCTGTCCTGCATGGAGGAACCGGCTGCTGGGGGCGATTCCCAGTGCGCACAGGGCCCTGGTGACCCCGTCCTCTTCTCTCTCTGTCGAGCAAGGTGGCAAAAATGCAGGTGAACGGGGTCAAACTCAGGCAGAACGAGCAGCACACGGGGAGGCACCTCTGCACCTGGCAAGGTGGAAAATTCCCTGGGAAAGAGCAGCTCTCCCATGAGCAGAGCTGGCATTCGGAGCGAGCAGCACCCTGGGCACATGGTGCTATTTTAGCCCCCGTGCCTCGTTGTCCCGGAGCTGTGCCATGCCCCGAGCCCCTGGCTGTGGGTTGATGCAGGGTGATTCATGGGGTTCCCCCATCCCGGGCTGCCCACAGCGGGGCCGGTCTGCAGCCGGTGACATCCCGGCTGCTCCGGGGCCTCCCGCCGCCCCGGGTGTCCGGGCACCCCCGGAGCGGGAAGCGGACGGACCCACGGAGGGCTCCGCGTTGTCAGCCCCTTTCTAAAGCCTCAGGCTGCGGCTGCAGCCGGACATTAGTTGGCTGGAGCGCGGCGTTCCTCGGATGCCAGGGAGAGCGGGGCTGCGGGGCCCGTGGGCAGGCGCAGGTGGCCCTGCCCTGCAGAGCTCCCCCACACCCACCCGGCCATCCGTATCCCTCAGGCACTTCCAGGGAAGCGGGGATGCAGGGAACAGGGCGTCAGCCAAGGAGTCCCCATGAGCAGCACAGCAAGCGCAGGGATGCGCCTGCTCTCCCTCTCCCTATGAACTCGTTCAGAAATTCGTTTTCTATTGAATCATTAAGGATTTTTAAAATTGCAGCCGGCGCATTGTGGGTGCAGGGTGAGCGGAGCCCTGCGGTGTGCGCCGGCGCGGGCAGATCCCTGTGCCACGCACGGAAACCTGGCACAACGGGGAGACGGATGCCTGGATGGGAGCTGCGTTTTGTCACTGCTGTGTTATATAATAAACATTTTGAGGCGTGCTTGCTCCCCTTAAGAGGTCTTGTGTGCAGACTGCTGCCAAAAATGCAGGCAGCTCTGGAGTGCAAATTGACGGCTAGGTCTTACTGTGCGCACTGGAAAATAAAGCTGATTTTGCCCCAAAGTTGTGGTCCCACACTCCGTGGTGGGGACCTGGGATGCTTAATGCAGGCAATTTAATCATGTTGTTGTGTGCAGTCAGAAAGGTGCATGAAACCCCTCCGCGAGGGTAAAAGGGCCAGTCCTCATTCCCGATACACAGACGTGTGCTGCTCGCCCGTGGGGATGTGCTGAGGCTGCCAGACCGCTCCTTGGGGCTGAGCGTGCCGGACGCAGGGTTCCCAGCGCAGGGCACAGTCTTGTGTCTTCTCAGGGCGAAGACGAAGCCGTGACCCTCAAGTCCTGCACGCGGCGGAAGACCGACTCGATCGAGAAGCGGTTCTGCTTCGACGTGGAGGCCGTGGACCGGTGAGTGGACGGGACGTCGCGGCTCGGGGGCACCCGTCTCTCCTGCGGGACGAGGCCGCCCGAGCTCGGCTGCGTTCCCGGAGCTCTCCCTGCAGTTCCAGTGGGGTTTGCCGTGCCCGTGGGCTGCCGCTCCGTGCTGGAAGCCATCGTTCCGTGGCCGGGAGCTCCCGGTGCCTCCAGCCAGGTGCCGTGGTGCGCCAGGCGAAGGCTGCGTGTTACAACGTGCTGACTTTGCCCAAGTCTCCCTCACTTCAACAGCAGTTTAGCACTTCTGCAGACTCCATGTCAGGTGCAAGGGCATGG
The DNA here is from genome assembly GCA_034781795.1 of Crypturellus tataupa. Lineage (NCBI taxonomy): Eukaryota > Metazoa > Chordata > Aves > Tinamiformes > Tinamidae > Crypturellus > Crypturellus tataupa. Next base: position 7,422,938 of record JAWLRI010000995.1, read on the forward strand.
AGAGGGCGCTTGGCATGTGTTCTGGCGCAGATGTGGCCTCTTTGCAGCGGCCAGTGTGTGTCCACATAGCCTTGGCTGCCACGGCGGAGCCCGCGGTGGCCCTGCGCCATGGATGGGGACAAGGGAGGTCGCGGTGGCCCTGTGCTGTGGATGGGGACATGGGGAGTCGTGACTGTAGCTCCTGCCGTGGGGTTGTGGGCTCGGGGGGTCCACGGTCGCCTCCAGCAGCGGGGGGGTTACAACCTCCATGTCTTATTCCAAGTCCCGTGGAGGAAGCGTGAGGGTCATTAAGCAAACAGCCCCCGGGACGGACATCTGCCCCACGTGTGCTCTGCTTTGGCTTGCAGCCGCCTTCTCCTTTCTTCCCCTGTGCAACTTAAAGGCAAAAATTAGTGTCACCAGGACAGCCCCAGGCGCATGGCCTGGAAGGGGGATTGTTGCCCTAAAGGTGTTCCTGGTGCTGCCTCTCCCCCAGCTGGCGTGGAAATGGGATTGGAGCACAAGGAATTTTGCTGACGCGTGGCTTGCTCCCTGGGGACGCTTAGATGGGGCCGTCCCCTCCCGCAGAGCCAGGCGGGGCCGCGCGGGGATGCAGGGGACGGGGACGAGCAGTGTGCGCCGCAGCCGGGCGGTGGCAGCCGCGGCTCTTGCGGCCCCGCGCAGGAGCCGGAGTGCCGCCCGCATGCAGCATGGGCACGCTTGCACCTTCTGCAGGGGGAAACCCTCCCCAGGCAAAGAAAAGGAGAGGGGGCAAAGCAAAACCTGGCTTTTTCCCCTAGAAACAAGTCAGCGCAGTGGAGGCGAAAGCCTTGCGCCCGCCCTGTGGTTGGAGCTTTGCTTCCTTCTTTTCCCTCGGGCTGATCCGTCCTTCTCGTGCTGGAGCCTGCTGAGCCGGGATACACGCGCTCCTGAGGGGCACGGAATTCCTAACAGCGCGTTGGCGAGCGGTGCTGACCCTCCCCTACCCGTGGGGAGGGTATCTTAATACCCTTAATGCCCTATACATTTTTATAGCAAAATCGGGCCCAGCATGGTGTGCTGGTCTGCGGCTGAGACACCTCTAGTCTGACGGACGGAGCAGTTGACTCTTAATGCCCTTTTTCTCTAGCTGAGGTTATTCGCAGTCTCTGCACGTGGTGCAGGGGCAGCCGCATCCCCTGTCCTCCGCGGGGCCGGCGCTCCGGCGCCCCGGCGAGCCCGTGGCCACGTTTCCAGGGACCTTTGAAGCAGAGGAACCCGCGGGGTGTTGCGTGTTGGCGGTGCCTGCAGCCACGGTGCTGGAGCAGCCCCAGAGCAGTCCCGTGCCGCGGAACGGCCTTTGGAGCAGCCCTGGAGCAACCCCGCACCGCGGAACGGCCACCGCGCGCTCCGGAGCGGTGCGGAAGCACCCCATGGGCGCACGGAGATGGAGCCTCCCTTTGTGTGAGGATCAAGGAGGACCCGATCTGGGAACGACCCTTCTCCTCCTCCACTGCTCTTCTTCCTCTGTAACTGGGCACAGGCCCCGCTTGCCCTTCGGACACTCTTATTCACCCGCTCTTGTGTTTCCTTCAGCGCTCTAGATCGTCTCGGTGTGATAAGGGCTGCAGCAGCTGGGAGTTCTTATCTGCGTCTGTTGCCTTCGGCATTTGTTTGTTTTTCTGGAAGCAGAAAAGGCCACCAGACTTTTTCATTTTCTCGGCGTGCTTAGTCACAGCCTCGGAAACGCAGGCTGTTGTTCGCAAAAGTTGACGTATTAAGAAAATTCAAATTTCCTGTGTGGTCTTGTATGGAAAAACACCTTTAATTTTCAGATTGGAAAATGTTGAAAATACGCATTCTTGCACCTCATCTTGCACATCCCTTCCCTTCCCGATCCTTTCTTCCTGATGGCAAAATCTCCCGTGCTCATCTCTTCCGAGCACCTTAGGATGGTGCAGAGGTGCTTTGGTGCCGCAGCGCGAGGTGCAGCCGGCTCTGGAGGCAGGTTGGGGCCCTGGCGCCGGTTCGGACACCCACATCCCTGTATCTCGCTCCTGCCTATCTCCCTGGCACAGCCAGTGCTGTCCCGCCGGGATAGCTGTTCCCCAAGGGAACAGTTCCTTGAACCCACCGTGAAGCTCGAGAGCGCCGCAGGGGCTCCGCTCCGCTGGGAAAAGCCGCCCGGTTGCCGGAGTCCTCGGGAGCTTCCTGGGCACCGCTGCCCCCTCCATCCCGCCGCGTCCCCGCACCGCAGGGAGCCCCGCTCGGTGTCTCAGGAGCGCCTGGCGTTGCATGCGGAGCGTTTTCCTCCTGGAAGGGGTGATGGTTATGTGGTTTCCTCTTCCCTTCGAAATGGATAAACTTCCAAACCACTAAGCTGGGGAGTATCGGCTGACTCACCCTGGGATTAGCGGAGATCGGCTGTGTTGTGTCTGGTTTGCTCGGACACGCTTGTGGCGAGCCCGAGCGCACGCCGGTGCGAGGTGAGAGGTGAGGTCCCCGCGAGTGTCCCTGTGCTGCCCTTCCAGCGCTCCTGGAAATACCTTGGAGGGAAGCGGGAGAACCAGAGCGAGCAGACGGGGCAGAAGCCCCAGCCCAGCTGCTCCCTGGGCCATCTCACCGTGGCCGAAGCCGATGCCCGGGCTGGGTTTTGCGCATCCCTCCCGCTGCGGGAATGCCGGGAATGCCGGTGAGGCTGGAGACGGAGGCACCCGCGCTGCCGGCCAGGAGCGCCATCGTCGTCCCCTTGGCTGCCCTGGGGTCTCGCGCTGGCCGGTCCCTGACGCTGCCTTTCTCTCCGCAGGCCGGGCGTGATCACGATGCAGGCGCTCTCCGAGGAGGACCGGCGCCTCTGGATGGAGGCCATGGACGGCCGGGAGCCGGTGAGCAGCAGCGCGCGGCAGGGAGGAGCGCGCGGAGCCTCCCCTTGCCCGGGGCGGTC
>JAWLRI010000995.1:7425939-7443267 GCA_034781795.1 Crypturellus tataupa
CGCGGCGGTGCCGTCCTCGCGGGGCCAGCGCCGGGCTGCGCTTTGCTGCAGCAGGAGCCGCTGTGCGGAGCTCGGCGCTGTTATCATCTCGGGGCATCTTCCAAAACGCTCGGTTGTCGGCAGCCGCCGGCGCTTCGTTCTCCCCGACGTGCTTCTACCTGCTGCGGCTGCAGCTTTTGCTTTCAGCTGCTGTGCTGGGTGTTTTGTTTGGGTTTTTCGCGAGAGAGAGAGCAAGAGAGAAGCTAAATCCAATTAGGGTGATGAATATAATTAGCGTCATGGATCTCAGCCTAGAAAATCACAAAACACTACATAATTTTGCCTGATTGGCAACCTTTGCTCCAGAGCCCGAGCTGCTCGTGAGGCGGTGGGGAAAGTGAGCAGGGAAATGGGGTAAAATGGTCCAGGAGGAGGAGAAGGGGCAGATCCAAGGGCCAGAGTGCAGAGCCGCTGCGTGTGCAGGTGCAGGGGGAGCTGGCAAAGGCGCTTCCAGGCTCCAAAACTGCATCAGTGTTAACGCGAAACAGCCTTTTTCTCCCTTTTAAATCTATTTAAGTTTACCCAGTTGTCACATAGGAGGGATCTGGAAGCAGGCGGGAGAAGGGGGAATTTAATGGAAGCAGCGACTGCTAAAGTTTTACGACTAGATTTGTTTCTTTTTTTAATTTATTTTTAAACTCGCTTGAGAATCACGCGCTTGCACAGTGTGTCTGAAGGAATGCTAAAATGGAAGATGAATTTAGTGCGGACCAGAAACGGAAGGAAGGATAAATCGAAGCTCCCGCTGTATATCTTATTCCTCCTGATGAGAGGAATTAATTAGCAGAGTCGCTGTTGCTTAGTTCTGTGCTTTTAAAAAGCGGAGCTGGATTTATGGTAATGGCAAAGTTACGTTTCTGCGGTTTGGTGGATTCTTTTGCTCAAACGTATTTTGTTCATGTCCCCTTTTGTGTTTTCCCGTGCAGGATGCTCCCGGGGCCGCTCATGATGTACCAGTTCCAAAGGAGCTTCATCAAGGCAGCCAGTGAGTGCTCAGAGTGGGGTGTGCAGGAAAGCGGCCCCGTTTGCGCGTGGCTGCGCAGCCTCCCCCGGCGCCGATGGCCTCCCGCTCGCGGGGCCGGGAAGGCGGGATGGGACCGCGGGACGGGGCACATGGTTAGTTGGGATGCGCTGGAAAAGAAGCGTCGCTGCTGCAAGGGCAGGGCAGGAACGAGTGACCGCAGTAGCCGTGGTTTTCTGACCGTCATCTCCCCGGAGGAGGGAGGTTTTGCTCAGCCAAAGCTTTTGGTGTGATCCACATGCTGGCCCCTGCCCGGGCGCTGGATCGCCCTGCTGCACTGGAGCAGGCGGCCGTGATTCCCACCCGGAAAAGCAGGGAGCAGCCAGGGCGCAGCCAGCCTGTCCCCATCCCCACGGGCTCTGTCTGCAGCCTGTGCCCCAGCCCCTTGCTCGTTCCTTTGTAAAACGACCGATCCGAATGGATAAAAGGAAAAGGTGCCATCAGGAACATCGCCCTGAAGGTGGGAGTCCTGGGTCCCTGGGCGTCTATCTGTGTTATTGTCTGGGCTTGCTTTTCTTTTGTTGTTTTCTATAATAAGAACCCTCCAGCAGATGTAAATGACCCCTGATTTCCAATGCAGAACTGGAGAACCAGGAGTCCAGGGTGTCCGAGATCCACAGCCTGGTGCACCGGCTCCCCGAGAAGAACAGGCAGATGCTGCACTTGCTCATGAACCACTTGGCAAAGTACGTCCGTGCCTGACGTGTTTTCCTCTCCTTTTTCCGCTTCCTCTGAAGGTCGGTAGCGGCAGGAACGTTCCCTGGTTTGTGTGCGCGCTGTTGACTCAGACCTGCTTGGCTGGAAACCCGCGGGCGAGCAGCAGACGGGAGGAAGGGACTGCGGCTCGCGGGGCCGCGCGGTGCCCGCGGGCTCCGATGGCCCCTTGGTGGCTCCCGCGGCGCCGCGGATGCTCGGAGCATCCCTGGCCTCCTGCCCCGGCACTCCAGTGCTCCCGGGCACAGCCCTGCGCCCTGGGTAACCAGCGCTTCAGGTCGCCTTGAAACCCCTGGAGGGCAGAGGAGCCGAGCGAATCCTCCGCTTTCAGTGGCCGGGCTGACCTGTAATTTCCCATCTCGTTCCTGCTCTGCCGTTGCCATGGGAGCCTCTGCTCCCTGCTCAGAAAGAGCCGGCGGCGCCGGGGGCTGCTGGCGGCCCCGGGGCTGGAGGCCCTCCCTGCCCTGGTGCTCGTGTCCCTGTCCCTCCCGCGCTCTCCCTGTCCCTATCCCTGCCCGCCGCGTCCACCCTGCGCCTTGGAGCGGCCTTGGCGCCTGCGGAGGGTCGATGAGCACAGGAAAATCAGCAGAAAAATGCAGCAGAGTCCTGGGGAAATTCTGCGCTATCTGTAGGAGAGGAAAAGCTCAGTGATACCTCAGCTATGTTTGAGAACGACTCCAGATGCTGCCTTCTGACACCGGTTTGGGTTCGTTCCTTGAATCTGCAGCAAGGCTGTTAAAGAACGCGGGGGTGGTTCAGCTCCGAGCTGCGAAAGCTGCTGCGCTCAAGGGCTCCGATGGGATCCGGCCGCGCCAGGCGGGAAGGGACCGGGAAAAGCAGAGCGGCCGCCGAGCAGAGCAGTGCTGCACGGGGAAGGGGAGCTGCTCCCAGCGTTATTTAATGGGGAAAATACTATCCTGGAGGAAGGCAGGAGCGGGAGCACCGCTGCTCCAGCGGGATCGGGGCAGGGGAGAGCTGGGCACCGGCATTCCTGGGCTACGGCCCTTCCCGGCTGCTCCCTCCAACCCGATGCGGGGCGCAGGGAGCAGGGACGCAGCCCAGGCCTGGCCACCGTCTCCGCTATTAAATGATGTTTGGTCGAGCCCGTGATCACCGAGTATCCAGGCAACGCGCAGCGAGTCGTGCCGAGCGCGGCGGGGTTCGCACTGCTCCCTGCTCCGTGCGGCGGGCGCCGAGCGGGCGCCGGGGCTGCCCTCGTGCCATGGGGACCCCCTGTCCTGCCCTGGGACCCCCCTGTCCTGCTGTGGGGACCCCCTGTCCTGCCTTGGGACCCCCGGTGCCGCTGCGCTGCTGCCCCAGGGCAGCCCCTTCCTCCCATGGGAGCCGTGGGGCCGGGCCACGCGCGGTCCCGAGGCGGCTCCGGGTCGGGGACACCCTGTGCTGGCACCTGCGAGCCTTGGGACTACCCGCCCGGGCGCTGCTGGCGAAGCCATTAGTATTTAATCTGCAGTAATTAACAGCAGCGCCTACCAGCCCCTTGCCATGACCAGGCGATTCATTAGGGCTGTGCATGGTGTGGGGATGGCGATGAAAAACGAGGGTGCCTGATTCTGTGGGTCTTAGATGAATGTTGTTTTATAAGTGCGCGTTGTTCTAACCCCCCAGCATCACTAGGGCTGCTGCGCAGGGTGTCCCGGGGCTCCCCGAGCTGTGGGAGTCGCAGCTGCACTTTTCCAAGTCCAGGTAGGGGTTGGGAATGTCTCGGTACAGATGTGGCTGCAAGGCAGAGGTTTCCCTGCTGCACCTAATGCACCTCATGCACCTCATGCACCGCGCAGGGTCCCCGAAGGCCGATGGCTGTTGGAGACCTTCCTGCAGCTGCCTCCGACTCCTTCCCTGCTCCATACTGGAGCAAACAGGCGGAAAGCGCCAAGGGAGAGGACGCTCATGTGGAAACCTTCACTAAATTGCTGTGATTCCTGAAGCCGTTAGGAGCAACCAGGTTGCAGAAGTCCAGGGGAAGCCCTGGGTGGGTGTTGGGGCCCATCTGAGCCCCAAACGGACCCGGGGTGGGACCTCTACAAGCTCTTGAGCTCGGTCGGCAGTGAGAGCAGAGGGTGGAGACGCGGTGCGAGCAGGACGTGCCGTGAGGTCGGTGCTGGGCTCAGGATGAGGTCGGTGCTGGGCTCCTTGCTAAGGTCGGTGCTGGGCTCCGCGCGCTGCGTGCACCGGGGCCAAGGGCTCGTTTGGAGAAGCGCCTGCAGCGCCGGTGACTCACGCTGTTGGCCTGGGAGGGGTTTGCAACACGAGCCCGGCGGCTGCAGCCTCGTGGGGTTTTCGGCATTACTCAGCTCGCCGCCCTGGAATTTTCCCAGCGGCCAAAATGGTTAAATTGGTGCTTTTCCACACGGCCGAGCCTCCCCGGAGCGCCCCGGGCGCCCAAGCAGCACAAGGCCTGTGCCGGGCGCCGGCGTCACGGCCGCTCTCCGCTCTCCTCCGCAGGGTGGCCAGCAACCACAAGCAGAACCTCATGACGGTGGCCAACCTCGGCGTGGTGTTCGGGCCGACCCTGCTGCGGCCGCAGGAGGAGACGGTCGCGGCCATCATGGACATCAAGTTCCAGAACATCGTCGTCGAAATCCTGATAGAAAACCACGAGAAGGTAAAGCCGGCGCTCGCGTCCCCGCTGCCAGCAGCGCTCCTTGCTCTCGCACACGATGCTGTCCCTGTCGTCCCCATCCGAGCTGGCTCCAGCCGTTCCCCTTTAGCCCTGCACTTCTGATGGCAAAACGGAAAGTTAGCCAAAAGGCATGCTGAAATACTGCATCGCCTGCGTCAGCATTTAATGTGTCGAAAATTGCAGATATCCATCCGTTTTATTTTCCAGAGCTCTTATTTTTATAGCCTTCTGGAAAAAAAAAGGCCGTTGTTTTAAAGTGCTGCAAAATTAAGGGATCGATTTGCTGCCGCGCTGCTGTTCCCCGCAGGCAGCGGAGCGACGGCTGGGACGTTAATGCTCCTAGTGCAGGGAGTTGCACAGAGCCCAGACTTGGGGCCTTTCTGCATGGGAAGAATGAATATTCCTTTATCGGCACCGTGAAGCCCCTTTCCTTTTCCCTCCTGGCGGATAGTCCTGGCGAAGGCCAACGCCGGGTAAACTATTTATCTGACAGCTCTTTGAATGCTCAGGCTCCTCCCTCCTCAGTCCTCCAAAATAAGCACTGGTGCTCCTTAAAATGTGGCTATTTATTGACTTTTCTGCTCCACGAGCAGCTAATTTTAGCGGCGGCTGCGTCGGAGGTGCTGGATGGAGGTGGCAGCAGCTCGTGCTCTGTCTCCGCGCCGGATCGCGGGGCTGCCCGCACGGCACAGCTGCGCTTGGGGAAGGCACTGCAGAAAATCCATGCATAAATACTTCTAGCATTTATATATCAAGCAACTGCTTCTGCTTGATTCATGCATTTCACTGTATTTCCCAAGCAGAATGCAGTGTTGAAATGCAGTTCGAATGTGGGTGTGTTTTGAGGGAAAAAATGCTGGTTGTGGGACGGGAAGGCGGGTGCCCTGCGCCCGGTGCGCGTGCCGCGTTGGGGAGCGTCGTTCAGCCGCGTTCAGCTGTGTTTGCAGCTGCATTACAGGCAGGAGCAGGGACTGGACACTCGCTCCTCCAGGCCGCTGGGAGCAGCGCGACGCGAACGTTTTTGGCAGAAGTATTTTGACTTTGCAGCATTTATTTGTAAAAACCAGCACAGAGCTTTTACGGGCATTTGCGAGGATTTGGTTGTCTCATGAACCAACCCCGCTAAGCCTGGGCGCTCGCCCGTCCCGGCAGCTTTCCCTGCATCCTGCGGGAGCGGATCCACAGGGATCCGCAGGGATCCGGGGGGAGAGCTGCCTGCCTGAGCACAGCAGCAAGTGGCTCAGGGACCCCCGTGTCACCGAGCGGCCGTCCCCGTCACCCCCAAGCAGCACTTGTCCCCCTTGCAGCAGCACCGTGCGTGGGGCGGAGGAAAGGGGCGCGGAGCAGCAGGATCGCGGCCGTCGAGCAAACACCAGCGCTGTTTGCACGGTAGGAGAAACCTGCCTGTTGTCCCCGCAGATATTCAACACGGTGCCCGAGGCGCCGCCGTCCAACTCGCAGCTGCTGCTCTCGCGCAAGAAGAGCGCGGAGTCGAAGCCGCCCTCGTGCAGCGAGAGGCCCCTCACGCTCTTCCACACGGCGCAGCCCGGCGACAAGCGTAAGTGCCACCCGCGATGGCAGTGACACCTCCTGCGGCCGCGGGAGCGCCCGGGCACTTCTTCCGTGGGCAGGACAGGCTGGGTTGGGAGCACGGCGCTTCCTGGGGATGGGGCTCTGCTCCGCTGGCCCTAACGTGCCACCTGCTGCCTCTGGTTAATTTGCAATTAATTGTCCATCGCTCTCGTTTTGGAGGGTGCCGCAGCGATGCAGGTTCCCAAGGAAGCCCTGGGAGGGCTGGTGTGTGCTCTGAGAGCGGCCCATCGTGTTGCTCCAAGCAGCAAAAATCAGAAGCTGCTTGTGGAAATTTGGGACCTAGTGGAGTTCTTTGCTGTTAAGAGAAGGTAGATTTGGGAATCTCCTGTTCCCTGGCTCCTCCATGTGCCTCCTTCATCCGACCCAAAAGAGGGCCTGGGTTACGCACGGGTTTGTTTCCTGGCCTCCCTCTTGGCCAGTCCATCACGTCCCTGCACGGGGACTCCCCACGGCAGCAGCTTTTCCTTCAGAAACCAGGACTTTTTTTTTTTTTTTTTTTTTTTTTTAATTTTGGTGTCGTCTCGGCTGCGTGTGTCAGTGCAGAATAGTTTACAGTTTCCTTTCTTTCCTGATTTGGGGTGGTCGCGGCTCCGTGCAAGGCTCTGAGCAGCACCTCGAGCCACGCAGAGCACCACGTTAGTGCTGCAAACAACCCAAAACGACGTCCCCGTCCGGGGAGCCTCCCTGCACGCCCAGGTCTGCCCAAGGCTGCTTCCCTGCGGCTTCACCTTCCCGGGAACCCCGTGTCCTAGCAGGGTGGATGCTCTGCTTGCTCCCCGTCAGCTCTCCGTCGCCAGCAGCACGCTGCTCGCTCCGGTTCCGTTGTTTTGCTTTGCTTTGCTCAGCGCTTCCCGGTCCCGGGGGATAAGTGTTACCGAGGTGCGCTGGGTCTCCCGTATTGCTCAGGCGGCCGCCCTGCTCTCCAGCACGGCAGAGACTCGCTGGAAGCGCTCCAGGATGGTAGAGGCTCGCTGGAAGTGTGCCCAAGGGGAGCAATGGGGACCCGGCACGCGGATATGGGGCCTCTCCGGAGCTGCCGAACCGCTGGTGCCGGAGCCGGCGCTGGAGCTGGCGCGTTCCCGGCCCCGCTGCAGAGCAGCTCCCCTGCCCTCGGCAGCTTTCGTGGGTTGCCACTTCGTTTCTGGGGCTGCAACACCAAATTAAGCATCACGGTGACAAATCCTTCACATAAGCTGCTAAAAACACCATGCCAAGTGCCGTGTCAGCCTTTTAAAAATAAAATAAGGAGATAGTTTGAAATTCTTCCATTCCTCTCCCATCCTCTTTGATGACGCACTTGGCTGATAGCGACTTTAATTCAACGTTGGCTGGTGGCGAGTTCCTGGATTGCGCAGGCAGTCGGCACTGGTCTGCGAGGTTCATGGGGCTTCTTTTCAGACCTCGGCCTTGGGCAGCGAGTGCTCGGAAATGATGGGAAGGAGCTTCGGAGGCCGCTGTCGCCTCCTCCGGGCTGCTCCCGTTTTCCACATCCATCCGTGGTTGTTGCGGGACGTGGGCGACCGGGTGCCATCCCCGGGGTGCTCTGGCCTGGCCTCCTTGGTGCTGAGCCCTGTGACAGGGTTAATTTTTCTCTCGTTTCTGCTGGCTCCGCTCTATCTCCCTGTCAATATTTGTGCAGTTCGCTGCTCTGCTTTCCTTCACTCCTGCTTGTTCTTAGCAAGAAGTGCTGCTGCGCTCCCCTCTGCCTCCCGCTCCTTGGGTGCTTTGGGGGCCCTTTCAGCTGCTTGTGCCGTTTTCCACCCATCCGCTCCCCTCCTTCCCCCGTTAAACCGCACTAAGGAGGATGGACAACTAGTGCTCTTGACGGATATAAATGGAAGCAATTTCCCTTCTGGAAGCGAAACGCATACCCCAAGGCCCCTCCAATGCTCCTGGTAGCCAGGCAGTTAGCCTTGCGTGGAAGAAATGGCTTGAGAACAGAGCTGAAAGTGAAGGATTAATAGCAATAACCACGGGCTCGGTCACTGCCACCTTCTGGGTCCCTCGCAGACCCCCGTTAGCCCCCGGCTCCGTGCTCGGGGCTGGACTCTGCCTGAACTCTCCATCCATGTGCAATTCCTGCAGGATGAGATTGAATTACAGCTCCCGCCTCAACCCTATTACCTGCCGCCGGAGCTGCCTCCCAAATACAGGCTGATAAATATCCTTAAATTTGGCACTCTGGGGAAATCACTCTTGTTTATGGGCTCTCCTGCCTTGGTTTGGGCTTGGCTTTCTGTTTGCTCCCTGAATGACTCAAAGCTGAGGGGGTCGGTTGGGTTTTTCCATCCGCCGTGCTGAAGGTGGCAAGTGGAAACCTTGGTTGGGCGAAAACATCCTGGTCTGAGTAGCCTGCTCCTCCTAGGAGCAAAGGAGGAGGAGAAATCTAAGTCATACTGCTCCTTCGTTAGCTCACTGGAGATCAAGATTAATGAAGTGCAGTTGCAGGGAGCTGGAGACATAATTAGTGTGGCTTTGGCTTTGGCTTTGGCTTTGGGTGATCCCTGGCACCCGAGCTGCCCTGCTCACAAGGATGCCCGACTGTGCGCCCTAATGCAGCTGTGCATTAGGATTCCTGGGAGCACTAGTGAGCCCAACGAAGGAAAAGAAGGTTTTGGGGGATGGATGATACAACGAGAGCTTGTTTGGGCTGACGGCTGTGGAACATCTCCGCATTTCCAGGGGAACAAGGGAAGGGAGCCGGGCCCGAGGGGAAGATGTACTGGAGATTTCGCTCTGCGTCACTTCTACCAAGGACATTTTGCTTCGAGTGCGGCGCTGAGGGTCTCTCCAGAGGCTGCCGGTGCCTTTAGAGGCTTTTTCCAGCCTCAGCGGAGCAGTCACGGTGCTTCCACGGGCTCGGAGGCGGGAAGAGCCCTCGGATTCAGGATCCAGCCCCTCTTCTCACGCTGCGCTTACAGGGAACTGGCTGGCTGAGGTCCCCAGCTGTGACCCGAGCACGAGGTTGTCACCGAGTCCTGATGACTCCACGTCCTCTTTGCCTTCCTTCCCCATCCCTGGGGGTCTCCGTGTGTCCTGGGGCAGGTTTAGCCCTGAGCAGGGCACGTCCAGGGCTGCAGCATCACCGGGAGGTCGGGCCTGGCCTCCTTGGTGGCATCCCCACATCTTGGATGATCCTCCTTGGCTGCGCTCTGCCCTGGACAACCCTCCTCCCCGTCGCTGTACACAAACGCAGGGGGTTTCTTTGTGCTGCGTGTTCAGGATTAGCCTTTTCCACAACCAGGAGCTCCTCTTGTCGGGGTTTCGTTTCATCCCTTCGTTGTGTGTCCAGTGGACGGATGGACTCTGCGCATTTCCCTCCCAAGGCAAACAGGGACGAGGGATGGAGAACAGGGATCCCCTGCTCCTGGCTGCCTTTATGGAGGAAAAATCATTTCTTGGAGAGATTCCTCATTAAAGTGGGGCTCATGAGGCTCCGCTCTGTCATAGAGCAGCAGGCAGAAGCAGCAGCTCCCTCCGTAGAGCAGTTTCCCACACGGTGAGCGCTGCTAATTGCATCTCACAACTGCAGTTACCGCTTGTATGGAAACAGCATCTCCTGAGAGTGAATTGATGTGTTTGCAGGTAGGCCAGGGCAGAGCTGGGAGGGGAGCCCAGGCTGCGACCATCAGCGTGGGATATATAATATTTTCAGGTGCAGCTGCTGCAGTTTCCCAAATGAGACCAAACTGTCTATATGTCATTGGCCACTGGCGTAACGGCCTTGAATGCAGCCTGAGAAACACTTGAGCTGTCTGATCCGTCACCAGCTCATCCGTCCCTGTCCCTCTCCAGGCCCTCCCGACCTGGCAGCTCCGCTCGGCACAGGGTTTCATTCCCGCACGGAGTTTGCACTTTAATATTTTTTCAGGTTCTGTGGTATTTAAGAAGTCTTCGGGAATGTAAAGTATTGAGAAAAATCAATGTTTTCCTACCAGAAGAGTTACTCATTTGAAATGTACCTGCTCCTAAAAAAAAATACTAATGGCCATTTTTTATAGTTTAAGGTGTAATATATGTGAAAACACGACTGTAAACTGACTACGTGGTTTCGGGAGCTGCTGCAGCGCTGCCCTGTTTATTTAAGGGCAAGGATTATTGACAGGAACGGTTCCCGTCCTGCAGCAATGCGGTCTGCACCGCTGTGTCGTGCGGCCGAGTGACGGGCCCTGTTTCTTGGTGTCTTTTAGCGGAGAACAGGAACAGCATCATCACCTCCAGCCTGGAGTCCGTCATCTCCGCCAATGCCAACAGCTTCCTCAACGCCAACAGCGCCCCGCAGCCCGGCCTCAGCGCCAGCGACCTCCAGCTCGAAGTAATTAAACCCAACAGGCCAAATTCACTGTAAGTACAGCGGTAATTAGTGTTTGATAGACTTTCCACCCTTAATCTTTAATCAGGTCTGTTTCTGACTCTGAATCACAGCGGTTCGGTGAGGAAAACAATTTAACATTTTAATTTTTAATGGGCGCCTGGTATGCGTTCTGCATTTTTCACCGGGTCCAAGTGGTGGGATCGGTTATTGCTGGTTGTATCTGCTGGCCGCTTTGGTGGTTTCCAACCCGTGGAGTATTTTCCACGGGAATATTTCCACGTGGAGTGTTCTGCACGGAGACCCTCGCGGTGCCGGTAGCGCTGCTCAGGCACAAAAGCCTTTTCTTCTGGCCCAGCCTCCGTGGCTGTTGTCAGCGCGACTGATGTGCAGCCAGATCCGCGCCGGCGCTGCCGCTATTGCTTCCTTCATCTGGAGAGTCCAAGGGAAGGAGCGGCGACCTCGGCGAGGGCTCCCTGGGGACGGCGGGTTATTTACGGGGGCCCCGGCCGAGCCGCGGCCGCGGCCGCAGGGGGAATTTCCTTCCTCCCGCCGGTTCCCACAGAGCCGCCCTCCCCGTGCGCGGGAAGGCTGTCCCGGTGCTCCCGGGGCTCCTGCAAGCTCCATGCACTCCCGCATCTCGCTCCATACGTGGCATTCCCGGCACTGCCCCGTGCCGGCACCTCCATCCCTCCCCGCTGTGGCCCCAGCTTCCCAGCGAGTCCCATAGAGGGAAGGGCATGGGTTTTCCAGGTTTTCTCCTGCCGTCGGAGCCAGTGCAAGTTGCTCCGGACAGCGTGGCTGCCCCGCGCTCCCAGGGCTCCCAGCTCCATCTATCCGTCCGTGCATCCTCATGTGGACTCTGGGCTTTCCGAGCACCGATCCTGCCGTGAAAGATGTGACTGGTGGGAGCAGGAGAGTGGCTGGCGCTGGCATTTGTCCCTGGAATTGCCCCGGGGAGCAGGACACCGGCCCTTGCTCTACGGCGCTCGGCGGCCCCTGGGGTTCGCTCCCGCGGGAACGCTGCCCGGAGCAGCGCCCTGCGGCAGCATCCGGGCGGGAAGTGCCTGGGAAGGGGGCCAGGAGGTGCCCCTGGAGCTGGCGGGGGGTTTTACCCTGTCAGAACCAAGCAAGTTTCATCCACGTGGAGACAAGGGCTGAAGGGTGAAGCTGCAAGTGCAGCTGCTGCAAAGCAAAGCTTCTCCTCTCTGCACCCCAGTGGTTTAAAGAAAAATCTTAAATTTAAGCCAGGGGTGAGGAGTGAAGTGCCTGGCCCTGCCGTGTGCTTTTCAAATGCTGTGTGTGCATGTCCCTCACTGCCCCACTCTGTGCTCCGCATGAGCCGGGTTGTCGTCCTTGTCTTTATCTGTGCTGCTGTTCTCCTGTTTGCTGAAATGCATCAGTTTGTCTTTACATGTGTACTTTAGCCTAATTTGCAGGTCTGTGAAGATTTTATTGCTGAATTTTCACCGGCAGCGCTGCAGTGTTAACCACCCTGGCTGGTTTTACCTATTTACCCGCCGTGTTCAGTCTCTGCTCCGTCCGGGGCGGATGGTGAGCGGCGCGCAGGGGCTGTCCTGCTGCAGGGCTCTGTTCCCGCCTGGACACTTCCCATAGGGACAACCCGTCCCTGCCCCGGGATGCCGGCCCCAGGGAACCAGGAGCTTTGGGAATGATGGGGAGCGGAGAGCTGCAGCGGGGATGGCTGCAGCGCGTGTAGGCAGAGCCAGGCAGACGCAGGGAAGGGTGAGCAGAGCTTTAAACACGGATTGTGTGGGAAATTTCCGTGCGGCCTTTGTCACTCCTTCCACTTGGAAAAACACCTGCGCAAACGTGGTGTGCTCGTTTTCCCCTGCTTGCGCTGAACGTGGGCACCTGCCGCAGAAATAGTGACTTGGGGTTTCATTTTCACCCCTCACGGGGACGTGGGCCCATGCGCCGCGTCGCACCAGCCACCCTGCCTTGCGCGCGTCACATTTCGGGGCGGAAAACGCCAAGTTAGGGCAACTGCAGTAACACTGGCGCCACGGGCGGTGCGGAGCGGGCGGCAAGAGCGGGGCTGCCAAGGGAGATGCGCAGAGCACCGGATCCAGCGGATCCAGCGGATCCAGCGGATGCCGCGGGCCGGGCGCATCCGCTCGGAGCGCGAGCAGGAGGCCGTGGACCTGCGTGGGCAGCGCGACCTGCAGTGGTGCTGCTGCAGCCGCTCGGAACGGGGCGTGCGCGTGCGTGCAGCTCTCCTGTCGTTCACTCGCCGCCTTCAAGCAATCCTGGGTTATTTTAGATGCTCTGGATACCAGGTACCTGGATGCGTGAAGCCCTGGTCTCGCTGCGGGAGCCGGTGCCCAGCTCGTCTCTGCCCCGCGCTGGCCAACCGCCCTGCGGAGCTGCGGCTCCGCTCGCGCCTGCGTGGGGGCCTCTCCACAAATTAAACGTGAAAATTAAGCCAAATATTCCGAGGAAGCCGCCAGCTCTGTGGCTAACCCCATGCAAACGAGTAGTCAGAAGTCAAAGTATTTTCTACGCATCCGCCCATTAGAACAAAGCTAATTTGTCCGGCTAAGTGCTCCTTTTGCTAACGTGATCAGGAGCGGCTCTGGTGTTTCCCAGCAGGAATGAATTAGTGGCCGCCTGGGATGCGCTCCGGCGGCGCCGGCGCTCCGGGCGCTCCGGGTGCTCCCCAGCGGGATGGGCACGAGCCGGCCCTG
The DNA here is from genome assembly GCA_034781795.1 of Crypturellus tataupa. Classification (NCBI taxonomy): domain Eukaryota; kingdom Metazoa; phylum Chordata; class Aves; order Tinamiformes; family Tinamidae; genus Crypturellus; species Crypturellus tataupa. Next base: position 7,438,968 of record JAWLRI010000995.1, read on the forward strand.
TCCTGGCCCTTCCACGGCTGCTTCCCTGGTCCTTCCGCAGCCCCTGCCCTGTCTCGATGCTGTTGGGCCAGCCCTGCCGCTCCGGAGGCTTCTCCGAGCGGCTCCTGCGTTTATTTGCCCCGCTCCGTTGGTGTGACGTGCTGGGAAACGCCTGAGGATGCTTCTCGCAAAGTGAATTAAACCGGAGTCACGGAGCTGTGTCCAAGAGATGCAAGAAAGAGCCTGAAACTCAGCGCCGCCTGCGCTGGATAGAGCGCTCTGGAGAGCCGAGGAGGGACGCACAGAGCCGGCGCTCTCGGGGCTCCCTTGATTCCTGTAATTAGCGTGGGGAGAGCTGCCTGGCAGCGCTTCCTTCAAAGAAACTGCCGGAGACAGATACAGCCTAACGGACATTTAACTTCCAAATAAAGCGGCGTTTGAGAAGACATTAGGGCCGTTGTGGGGAAACGGGCGCAGGAATCGGAGCCGCTTGGGCAGAGGCTCCATGGCGAGGTCCAGCTGGGAACTGGGGGCAGCTCCAAGCCGCATCCGCAGCCCATCCATCTGCGGCTCCGACGGCTCCGACGGCTCCGACGGCTCCTGGTGCTGCAGCGAGGCAGGACGGCGGGTCCTCCCGCTGCCTCTAAGTGCCCCGGGGACACCCCAGTTTTGTGCATTCCCAGCTCCTCTTCCTGCGGGCGGGATCCATCCCGAGCGGGAGCAGCTCCGGGCCCCGCACCGGCAGCCGCGGCCCTTTCCTCCCTGCAAAGCCGGCGATTTCCCCCGCAGGGGCAGGAGGGAAACCGGAGCAAAGAGACATCCTGTCTCGCTCTGAAAGAAGATCCCTGCGCTTAATTAAGTTCATAAATTAGCTGGCGCTGCGCGGCCGCCGCTTCCACATGAAACGGAGGTAACACAATCCCCCCGCTCCGCTCCGCCGCCGATTAATTCTCCCCGGAGCGCCCGGGCGCAGCCGCACAGGCTGTTGGCGGGGCCCTGCTAAGCCGGGAAATTATCCGGAGCGGGAGCCGCCGCCGGTCACTTGATGCCGCCGCCCGCGGCCTCCGCGTCCCGGCCCGGCAGCGGCGGCTCCGGCAGCGGGAACCCCGGCGGGGTCGGAGCCGGGGAATCCGGCGGCCCCAGGGGCGGCGGGACGGGCTCGGCCGTCGCGACGCTCCAGGGTGCAGCCTGGAGAGGACACAGAACCGAACGGAACGCAGCAGAACGCGGGCGGATTCGGTGCTGAGCGCGCCGACGTGCTCCGCGCTCTCAGACCATCCTCAAGACTGGGCATTTTGTTAGGAAATCTGTCCAGGAAGGGCTTGGGGGCCAATATTCCAACTGGCTCTGAGCGGGGTTTGTGGGACAGTGGCAAAACAAGAGCAAATGCGCAAAGGGAAGCAGGCGCTCGAGGAGATCCAAACTCGTCCTGCTGAGCCTCTGCTCTCCTATTACTCAAATCCCTTTTTCAGGCCAAAATAATCCCCTTGCCTTTTCCCAGCACGTGTGACTTACGGGGGCAGGTGCTAGTTCCTGCCTCGCTGCAGGGGGAGCGTTTGCACCTGGCAGAGAAAGCAGATTTTTAGCGTGCGGAGGCTTAAAGAGATAGGGCTGGTTTTGTGCAAGGGTTTGAGCCCGAAAATGGTGTTTTATGTCCCGGGACTCGGCCCCTCGGCAGGACTCCCACTGGGCTGCCCAAGGGGGTGCCGGGTGGTGGGATTTTCTCCCCTGGGAACGTGCTCCCGGGGGATTGCGTGCCGGGAAAATAACCCATGGGGAGTCAGTGGCGGCCGGGAGCCCTGCGCCCGGCGGGGACTGATGCCTCCAGGATTACCTCATGCTCCAGAAAAGCAGCTCGCTCAGAGCGTGACTAAGCTGCTGGCTCCTCGTCTCCCGACGCTTCCCTCTCGGCTTGGCTGCCGCCTGGCGCACGGCAGCGTTTCTATTAATAACGAGGAGCCTTAACGCGCTCCGGGCACCCGGGTGAGCGTACGAGCCACCCGCGCGCTCGGGAGCCCCTTGGGCAGCGAGGACGGGTGCTGGTGGAGCAGGGGACGCTCCCCAGGTGCCACCGTGGAGCAGGGCACGTGCAGAAGCTTTTGGAGGGTTTAGGAAACGCTCTAAGCAGAGAAAGAGTCCTGTGCAATGGGAAATAAGTGACGCAGCAGAGCGAGAGGAGAAACCAAGGAGCCGGGTGTCTCCAAGGGTGGAGAGGGACACGTCCGTGTTACCAAAATGAGTGTCACGGCTTATGGAGACACAGGGACTGATAATGGAGCTGTGGGAAGGTCCAGGCTGAAACAATTGAAGTTTTTTTTGATTTCTTTGGTCAAGTGGTGCTGACCACAGTATTTCGGCTGCTAATTTCCCTAAACGTGGCATTATTTTCCAACTGAAAGATTACGCAGCAAGATAAGCCCCGGGAGAATAGCGCAGCAGGGAGCTTTAGCCTGGTTTTGCTTGCATTAAATTATGAGAGGGGAGATGCCCATTCCTGGGGTGATTCCAGCCAAGGGCTGCATCTCACTGCCCACCCAAAGGTGTTGGGTGGTGCTGGGTGCAATGCTATGAGCTAGACAGAAAGAAATAGCAAGTAGAAAAGCATGTTTTTTCTTTTTTTTTTCATTTCTTTAACCAGAATTTATGCGCTCCCAGCCGAAGGGGCAGAGCTGCGGGAATCCCTGCTGGGAATGAATTATTAGAGCAGCAAATGGCCCGGGGAGCGGAGCTGCGCAGAGAGCAGCTGGGGAGGTGACGGGGGAGCGCGGCCGGACAAGGATCTGTTGGGGGAGGCAGCACTGGGCCGAACGGATCAAAACAGGAAGGGCAGGAGCAGCTCGGGTGAGGGACCGGCCTCGTCCATTGAAGGGATAAGAAAGAGACGTTAAAACCGCCTGGTTCTGCATCCCCATCCCCATCCTACCTCCCGCGAGCGCCGCTGCGGCAGGCGGAGGCTCCCGGTGCCGCCGGCTCCGGTCCTGGTGCCCACAGGCTGGAGCCTTTGGCTGTGCCAGGAACCCCAGGAATCTCACCCAGGGCGGCCGAGCGGAGCCGCGGGCAGAGCGAGGGGCAGAGCGAGGGGCCCCGGCGCTCGGCGGCTCCCGTTCCCGTTCCCGCTGCCGTGTGTGTCCGTGCTGTGCTCATCCGTTATCTCGTTGTGTCTTGCAGCCCTCAGAGTCCAAGCCCAACGTCTCCCCTCTCACCGTCCTGGCCCATGTTCTCCGCGCCATCCAGCCCTATGCCCACCTCCTCCACGTCCAGCGACTCATCCCCCATCAGGTCTGTGGCTGAATTTGCTTTGCGCTGCTTTCGCTCCGCTCCGTTTACTTCCCCCTTCGCTTCCCTTCCACCTCTGCCCCTGCTCGCGGCGCCCGGCACCGCTCCCCGCGCGGGGGCACCGGCGCCGCCGACCCGGCACGTCTGGCACCTCGGGGCGCCTTGGCAGGGCCTCAACTTGCTTGTGGTTTCTGTGGCTTCTGCCCGGTTGTTTAAGCTCCTTTGCTCCTCTCTCTGACAGGTAAGACGCGCCCTGGAATAGGTGGCGGCTCTAAAGGCTTGGGGTAGCTGGAGCTCTGGCCACATCCCCTCTTAAGGGGCATAAATATCACTGTGACAGTGACAGGGACATTGGGGTCTGGTGCCCCCGGGGCCGTGGTGTCCCCGGGCAGGAGGACTGAGCCCTGGGCGCATCCATGGCTTTCCCGGCCCAGGAGCATCCCGCGGTGCCGGGGAGCGGAGCTGCAGCGCGGGGAGGCTGCGGGATGCGGCGGGATGCGGGATGCAGCAGGAGGGCGGGAGCCGCGGGATGCAGCCGCCTGGACACGGCAGCGGCTCCGTGACGGGGGCAGCGGAATCCCCCTCCCCTCCTCTGCCTGAAGCTCCCGCCTTGGAAAACTGGGATTCGGGCCGGACAACCCCCACCCCAGGAGCGCTGCTCGCGCAGAAGCCAAGGCCACTCCCGACTCGCTGTCCTGTGCTTCCCTAGGGAGCCCGACGGCTTTTCCCACCAGCTGGAAGCCTGCAGGCCGCCGGCTCCCCTGGCCAGCGCTAATGGGCTCCAGGTCCGGGGAGGACCAGGCGCTGCCGAAGGCACCAGCCGGGGAGGGGTTTTCTCATTGCAGCCGCTCTTGGGGGCTGCCCTGCAAGCTGGGGGGCTCCATGCGGCCGGGGGCTCCGGGCAGCCCGAGCCTCGGCCACGGCCTCCCCTGCGCTGAGCCCAGCGCTGCTCCCGCCGGTCACCCTCAGCGCGGGCTCCGCGGACGGGACGAACCCCGTCCCGCAGCCGCCGCGGGGCGGCCGGTCCCGGTCCCTGTCCCAGTTA
>JAWLRI010000995.1:7448042-7495469 GCA_034781795.1 Crypturellus tataupa
GGAGGCAGTGAGGAGGATGGGGCCGGCCTCTTTTCAGTGGTGGCCAGTGACAGAACTAGAGGAAATGGCCACAAACTTAAACACCAAAAGTTCCACAGGAACTTAAGGAAAAAATTTTTGACAGTGAGGATGACAGAGCACTGGAACAGGCTGCCCAAAGAGGTTGTGGAGTCTCCTTCTCTGGAGATCTTCAAAACTCGCTTGGACACAATCCTGTACCATGTGCTCTAGGTGACTGTGTGTGTGCAGGGGGATTGAGCTTACCTGACCTCTAGAGGTCCCTTCCAACCTTAAGGATTCTATGATTTTTGTAAGCAAGCTGGTCTTGGAAGAGGTGGACCTGAGAAACAGTGCTTCTGACCTCCTCCTTTCCCTTCTGGGCTTTATGCAGAGGCCAGCAGCAGCCTGGGGCACTGCGTGAAGGGAGAGTGCAGCAGGACTCCAGGGCATAACCAAGTGCTACAGAGACATGGTTTACATTATATCTATCAAGAATCCTGTGGAAGAATCTGTTTAGAATAAGAAAACTTTATTTAATTGCATAGTGTAACCTTTTGTTGAAGAGGCAAGAGTATAGAAAACTTTCTCCTTTGCTTTTTATAGTATGAAGGAGTTCTCCAGACTAGCTGTTCCTTCATAAAGCATAGGGAGCAGGTTGAAGGAGAATCAGAGATGGTTCTATTTTATTATGATTGTATTTATGCACATAATATGTTTTGCTTTCTATAACCTCTTGTGATGTTTTCAAGCTTTTTTCAGAGCAGAATCTTTTATGCTTTCGGGTGTACTCAGCTAATGTGCATGCAGGAATTCATACCTTTTCAGTGTTTCTTGTGGACGGTGGTCCCTCTACAGGTCTCTCGTATGGGAAGGTGACTGGAGGACGGATGTTTTCATGGCCTCATTGAAGGACATGGACAAAGGCAGCTCTGTGAAGCTTGTCCTGACAGTTAATGGACAGGTAAAAGAAAAAAAAGATCTCTTCTCTTGCTGTTTCTGGTCTTGGTTCCAGATCACTTCAGCTTTGTTGATTCTGAGCTGTAAAACTTTCAATCTCATCCACTTCTTTTTTCTCCTTTAATGCAGAGCCAGTTCACACAGGTCTCTTAATGCATGTCTGTGCTTAACTTACCACTCTTTAATGTTCCAGTCTAACTTCCTAGACACAGCTTTGCCAAAGCATCTTTTGTTGTTGTCTTTTTTTTTTTTCTTCTAGTTTTTTGGGAGATATGCAGCAGAGAGGGGTTCAGTTCCACTTCTCTCCTGGATCTGCACTATCTGAACAGTTTTTTTTTTTTTTACTGTCTGCAGGAGCACTTTAATTAGCATCTTTCAGTGTCTGCCTTTGATTTTCTGTGTAAAATACTCTGTTGATGCTGGACACCTGGGCTATTGCCTTGCAGGGGATTTGCCCCTAGCACTGCATCTTTTTGTTCCCCCTTTGCAAGAGGGAGGCCAGTGCATGTCCTTTTAGTCTCATACTGCCTGTCACTGTTTCTGCCACAGCTGCTCAGAGGCCTCTCCAGCAGTACCCCCACCCACCCGTTTCTAGTGCCGGAGCCTCTCCAGTCACCAGTGCTCCCAGTGGATGAAGTGCGCCTCGGTCAGGACCTGGAGGACCCTCCTGTGGTACGTGGAGCACCACTGTTTCAGCCTGTCCTTACTGTCACTTCCCCCTTCTTTAGCTGCTCAGTTTATATATAGCAGAAGCACTAGACTTTTAGTGGAGACATGACCATGCAGGTTTGGGAGTTAAACATTCATTTGTGCTAAAGAGACTGGGTAATTTTGCTCTCTGTGAAAATGTCTTTGGAAGGGTTGGATTTGACAGCCCTGGAGGGGGTCATTGATCAACCTAGTCACCCCTAGCACAGATGGCCCTTCTTCCAGGGCTGCCCTTGCATTGGCTGTGTGCGTTGCGGTCAGCAGCGTGCAAGCAGAGCATGGCCAAGCTGCTTGGCAGGGCCAGGTAGCTGGTGTTGCTGGCGTGCTGGCCTGAAGCAGTTGTCATGTGAAACTAGTTTCTGTCCCAGTAATAGACAAGCTCACTGTAGCCTCAGGTCACTCTGTTTGTCATCACAACACTGCGGGTGAGGTGGTTCCTTGAGGTTTGAGTTACAGAAAACGGCTCTTTTCAGAGGTAATTTGACTGGAACTGTTGTCTTAGGTTAAAAATCAGAGCTCAGAGATGACTATTAGAGTTTCCAGGCCTGGGAGGAAGGACTTTGCTGCACCCCTGAGAAAACCACTGGTGCCGTGTGCCTTGAAGCCACCAGCTGGCAATCCAGAGCCCAGTGAGTCCTGGAGGAAGAGTCCTGTGCAGCTGAGGAAGCCCAGGAAGGTTTTATTTGAACCCAGAGCATCTGAGAGAGAACTTGATGAAGAAGGTAACTCTGGCAGTTTGCAGGTGTCTTTCACAGTGATGTGTCAGTACTGCTGGGCAATGACATCCTAGCATGTTTCTTTGTGAACTCCCTGGGAATGGGGTCTTCTCATCAGAGATGTGAAATACAATAGTGCCAGTACAATGACAGCCTGAGGAGGCAAGTCCTGTTCTCGTCTGTCTTCTGTGTCTCCTCTGATGAGACTTTCTGCAGACTTCTGAGTCTTGTGTGTGTTTGTTACCGTATTTTTGTGTTAGGGGATGGTAGAAGGCTAAAAGGCTTGTAAGCCATGAAGCTGAGCACTTTCCTGGGATGTGTCTGTGTGCTGCTTTGTTTACAGGGCTCTATCTGTGTTTTCCTCCACAGATCTGGCGGTTGAGGAGTTGCAAGGTGAGGAGCCACTCGGTAATGCCATTCACTTTAATGTCACAGGCCTCTCATGCTTGATCCTTTTATTTCCCCAATGATCACGAACAGAATTCAGGTTATGTATAATGTCCTGTCTGTACAATTCCCCTCAGTTTATGTACTTCCAGTGCTGCCAGGCTCTCTAGTAGAGGCACACTTGCAGGTGCATGGTCTTCTGAAGTGCATGTGGGACCGATTTTAATAAAAGTATTTTCTAGCTTGCTGGGAGATGAAAGGAATAGAGTGGTGGGAGGAATGCCTTTGGAAGCAGCTCCAGGCTTCTGGTGGTTGTGTCTCAGGCACTGACAAGCTGTTACTTGCCAGCCCTCCCATATGCTCTCAAGGGTAGGAGTAATGCCAGGGTATCCCCCCCAGCTGGGAGGTCTCTTGTGGGGGAGTTAATGGAATTCAAGCCTGCTCCCAGCCACCTATCTCTGAGGTGGGAGCATGCCTGTGTCCTGTAGGCAGCCAGGTGACTCTGCTGGCTCCCTGTGTTAGTGATGACTCCAACAGTGCTGCAGTTATTCCCTCAAACCACAGAAAACGTTCCTTGGGGAGCCTTGGCTACTGCCACCCCAGGGTGAAGGGGCCTGGTGCCTTTGCCTTCCCATTCCTTCCTCTGAGCTCCCAGCTGCCTTGTTTTCGCCTGCAGTGAGGGAAACGGGGGATGTCTGTTCTGCCTCTTCTCACTGCCCTGTGCTCTCCCCTTCCCCAGGCAGTCCCAGCCCACGATGGTGCCATGCCATGTGCCTCAGTGACCTGGGAACGGCTGTTCTGATTGGCGGAGAAGGTGCCAACCAGCAGTCTTGCAAAGATGTGCTCTGGAAAATGGAAACTGGTGAGGAGTTTGGATATGACTAAGGCAATGGGGCACAGGATGCAAGGACAACATGGTGGGAGGGAGCCCTTCGGGTTCAGTGTAAGGAGAGGGGCCCAAAAAAGGGGTTGCTCCTCCCAGCACGATCATTTCTGGGCAGTAGCTGGTGGTGGCATCATTCCAGGCAAGTGTTTGATGAGTTGGGTGTGAGAATCTGCCCTGGGCCCTGCAGCTTCTTCCTGCTGCTTGGCTGCTATGCTGTGCCCCTTGGGCAGCTTGCACTGTGCAGTGCCCTGGTAAAAGGATTGCCCTTCTACTCCAGATGAATGGGCTGGGGAAGGGGAATATTCCCATGCTTGTGGAGTTACCTTGACCCCTCCTGGGATAATTTCTGACATTTGCTAGCCTGGTATGACCATGTGTCCTGCTCTCTCAGCTGGGACAGGTGCTAGATGGACTTTTTTTTGTTACAAGTCAGTCAGCTGCAACATGCATCCATTATCAAGTTTGAGATGCCTTTTTTTTTTTTTTTTTTTTTTTTTAACCACTGTCATCCTTTCTTGTCCTTTCCCTTTCTGCATTTCTGCTCTTTATTGATCTTCCTGGTCCTTGTGCATCCGCAAGTGCTGCTCCATGCTCAGCTAGCAGAGTGGGGTGCTGTGTGAGGCCGTTGGGCCTTATGTGAAAGCCCTCTGGGAGCTAAGTTAGAGGTTCTGGGAAGAACTGGTTGATTTTTAAAGGGCAGAAGCCATAGCACAGTGTGTGATGAGAGACTGAGAAGTGTGAGGTACAGTTCAGTGCCCTGCTGCTTTCTGTACTTCCCTGAAAGTCTCTTCCACTTTACTATCCCTCTGCTATTTAGCACCCCTTTTTATCTTTTGCACAAAAGTATTGCCAAGTCCCTCCAGCTATGAATGGAAGTGATGAAGGCAGAAAGATTTCAAGTAAAGACTTTAGGCTATAGAGAAACTGAGAGGATTCTAGAGAAATGGAGAGGATTTTTGGACTCCCATCTGTCTGGTGTTACTCCCAGACAGCGATTTTTGGTTTCCAGTGGATTTCCAGCTACAAGGTGCTGTGCCGTCGGGCCTGCGTGGCCACACTGCTACCTATGACCCGGACACCAAGCGCATCTATATCTTTGGGGGCATAAAGGAGGACAAAGACTTCAGCAGCATCTACATCCTGGACACGGTCACTTGGAAATGGCTCTTTGTGGCTGTAGGTATTGTAGTTCTTCTAAAAGCATGGGAAGGGTGGGAGGTTCTGCCTTGCTCTTGGGGAACAGTTAAGTTTCCAGGGAACGTGGGTGTGGATGTGCCTTTATCTTTAGCAGTCTTGTTCTGCTGTTGCTGCAGGTTCCCTGAACTGTATGGCCTTCTTATATATGTCAGAGCCAACTATGTTGAAAGGCCTCAAGCTTGGTGGTAACCAGGTGCTTTGCCTAGAATGAATGGAGCAAGCTGCAAAAAATGGTTTACTGCAGGGTGCTCTCTGGCAAAGGAAGTGAGTGAGAGATACTGTACAAGTGGCAGAGGGAGAAACACTAGTTTTGTATGATGCTATTGAGAGGGCCTGGATGTTGAGGGAAAGAACTGGTGGCCTCAGATCAGGGGGCTGCTGTGAGCACAGCAGATCTCTGAACTCTTCAGTTTGCCTCTCTAATCCTTGTTGTGGACCCTGTCAGCTAGGGATTATCCATCTCTGCTCTTACAGAATTACCCAGGAGTGAGATCTTTCTTTTCTGTCTATCTTCTGAGTGAATGGGAATAGCAGCTTTATTCCATGCTCCAGTCAGAGCATTGGTGTAGTGCAGAGTGTACAAAGGACACATTGCCTGCCTGCATTGCCAAGGAAGGCAATGGAAGAGAAAATAAAGACTTGCCGAACATACTGCATGGTGTGGACCCTGGTCCTGTGGGCAATGCAGCAATTAATGCACTTCTTTATTGTGTTGTACTTTTCCCAGGCTAAAGGGAGAATGCCAATGCTAGCCTACCACAGTGCAATCGTCTACCACAAGGAGCTCTTTGTTTTTGGGGGGGCTCTCCCTAAAACGGCATCGCTGGCTGTTGGACCCTGCAGCAATGCACTCTATGTCTTCAATCCAGAGAATGAAATTTGGTACCAGCCCATCTTGGAAGGGGAGAAGCCTCTTCCTAGACTTGGGTGAGAGTGCTCTTGTTTCAGCCCTCAAAGATAAAGGAGGAAACTTCTTCCCACCTTTTCCTCCACCCCAGTGCATCTTCCTAAATACTAAGTAATTGTTTTCCACAATACGTGCCTTAAAATGGGATGTAACTCCTAGGGCTTCTCATCAGAAATCTTACTGGGATTCTATCTTGGGCTGCAGTAGTTTGGGACAGAGGTGGGTATAAACTGAAATTGTTGAGTTCATTAGCTGAAATCAAATTAATAAGAAGGGAAAAAAAGAAGGTGGAAAAGTCAGTTCCAGAAAGTTGATGAAGATGATTTGCTCATTCTCTTCTCTACCCAGGCATTCAGCTACTCTACTGGGGAACAAGCTGCTGATTTTTGGGGGTCAGAGGACCTCTATCTACCTCAATGACATGCACATCCTGGATCTGGGTAAGAAAGTCTGAGCCAGGTGGCTGCTTTGGGAAGACACATTTTAAGGTGAGGACTGAGGAATGAGACCTGTGGGATGGGACTGTAACAATAATGTTGTAGAAGACATGACGATGGAAAGTTGTGGTGCAAATCAACTCTTTCTGGAGGCAAGAGGGGAGGGAATGAGGGAATTACTGAGTAGTAATGAGGCTGCAAAATACTGCAGAGTGCGCCACGTGGACATTTAACTTTTCTTTCCCCCCTTACTACCAGGTTTCATGGAGTACACACCAGTCCCTGTCCTCGCAGGACAGCCTTCTGCACGCTGGTAAGATACTGTTGCAGGCCCAGGGGGCCTCTTCTTCCTTTGAGGTACCTCTTTGAGGCTGTATTTGATCACAGACACCTTTCAGACCCAGTTGCAAGTCTCTGTCCCACTAGTCCAAAGGCAGTGGGTGGTCCCTCTGTTGTGGGACTAAATTCTGTGCTGTAGCTGGTCAGTGCATTTAAAGTCTAGGGGGTTACAACCCCTTAGGATCCCTGGAAATCTGCACCTCAGATTAGGAGAAGTTATCTGCTGTGTGCTAGTGGATTATATAGCTTGTTTGTTTGTTTTTTTTTTGTTCTTTATGGTATTTGGAGTATTACAGATACACAGAGAGGAAGAATCACCTGAATATGCTTTCCCCAGAGGTAGGTAGTTTCCCCACTAGAAAGTGTAAGTAACAAATCAAAAAAGTATCAAACCAAAGCCCACCTAGCCTGCTCTCTCCACACAGAGCAAAGCACAGATGTTGTGATAGCTCCTTCTGAGGTGGTGAGATACTTTTTGTGTCTGATTATGGCCTGACTTGTACAGAGAAGCAAACGGCACTTTTAGGATTATTCAGGAAGTCAGGGCAGAAGAGGAGACTCTAACTTCCACTCAGCGGCTTGAGCCCCAGCCTGCTGGGGAAATCTGCCTGCTCTCTGCTCCTCAAGGAGGTTGAGGCAACCACGGCAGGTTTTGCTGTAGTCACCATTAGCCCTTGTCTTGGTCCTAGTTTCCATGCTGCTATGGGTGTGTCAGACCAGAAGGTTCTAATCAGTGGAGGCTGCAATGCCAAGGGTGCCCTACAGGATGTCTTTGTTTTCCACCTAGGTGAGTGGCTCTCCCTCCTAATTTGCACACCTGAAGGTGGCTGTTGGGTGACAATGGTGTTTCTGAACACCTTGGCTTGTCTATTTGGCTCATACCTTCCATGGAGAATGGAGTACTGATAGCTCCTTTCTACTTCAGGTACTCTTACATGGAGCATGTTGGTGCACCATGACCTCTGCTCTCTGCCCCGAGCTGGCCACACATTGCTTGACATGACTCCTGCCCACCTGAAGGATATGGACAAGGAGAACAAGGACGAGCATAACCTACGTGCAGTGTTAGTCTTTGGGGGCTCCAGCTGTGCTGGGACCTTCTACAACAGCACAGTCAAGATCCAGTTGGATCTGTAATAATGCACACATCTAAGAATAAGTCTGAAACAGCAAGGCCTGTTTGCTGGGGTAAATACAGGCAAGGATGGCAATAAATTAATCTAAGCAACCTGGCAGTCCAAGCTTCTATTTCAAAGTGAATGCCATCCTCTGCATAGGAGGCCAATGGTTTGTAATATCTTCACGAATACTGTATTTCCCTCTAGGGTCTGCTGGATATACAGCATCAGACTGGCAGAAATTGCCTCCCATATCCCTGGCTTGGATGCCAAAACAACCAGTGGGATCTTAGCTGAGCCTGCACAAGATCATGGACACTCACAGGCTTTTGGTTTCCCTTCTTGCCCTTCAGGTTTCTGGCCTGGCATCCCAGGGTGCTCTCAGCTCTGAAGGTGACTCAGGTGTTCAGCCTCATTTAGGATGAGCAGAATGGGATTTGCTTGCTGCCACTTGGGAGTTCTTCCCAAGTTCCAGCATGGTTCTGGCTTGGAGAGAAGATGGGGTGGGGTTCCCTTTGGGAAATAGTCTGCAGGTGAGGGCTCAGAAAGCACCCAGAGCAGAACCTGAGGATAGAGAAGGGTAGAAAACACCATTTTTTTTCAGTGTATGGGGATTGTCTTGTCTTGGTGTGGCTTGATCACCTAGCTTTGCTCCAGACAGACCTTTATTAATTCTGTGAGGTTGCTGCTGGACAAAGGGAAGGGGTACAAACTGGTTGTCCTAAATCGTAATTTTCTTATCATTGCAAGGGATGGCAGAGTTGCTAACAGCTTGTTCTTGCAAAAACAAAGGCATCCAACAACAGCCTCTTCTGTCAGGGCCTCTCCCATACTCTTTATATCTATAGCACTGATAATTTTGCCATAGCTCTGCCGTAGGGGCAAGGACAAGCCGTTCTGGGTGAGCAGCACATTGTACACAGTTGTTCTGATGTTCTTTCTGTGGCTGGTGGAAAGGAGAAGCCTCTGGGGGGAGTCAAGAATAGGCTAGATGCCCCAGAGATGTTTTTGGCTACATTTCCCAGCCATACAAAAATCATACAAAAGGGTCTTCTGATAGTTGTGGATGCTTCAGCTTTAATCTCTTCCTTGGAAAGTCATAAAATAGAAATATTTTACAGAAATATAGTCTGAAGTATCTGCAATCTTATCAGCACAATGATAGCTTTTTTCGAATCATTCAGGGTACTTCTGGTGCAACAGGGTTCTCCCTTGGTCCTTCCTCTGCCAACATGATAATGATACAGGAATATTTCCTGCTGCCACCCAAATCCTATTCAGCCTTTAGCTTGTGTCTGCTTTGCCGCTTCAGCTTACTTGATTGAATGAGTAAAACAGCTTTAAGTGCGCAGTTCTGCAGGGGTGTCTGGCTGCTGGGATGGGTGGCTTACTTGGAATGCCTCCAACTCTAGGAGAGCTTTGTTGATTCTGATGATTGTGGGGTATGGAGACAGATCCACTTTGTATCTGCAAAAGGAGAAGAATTTATCAAGGAGTCTTAGCTGGACAGCCAGTGCAGCAGTGCCTGTTAGGTCAAAGCACTGTGCTGTACCTGCCTAGTATGGCAGAATCTCACAGGTTAGGGTATCTTTGCATTAAGAGAAAGGTACATTTTTGTAAGTTTAAAAATAAAAAGCTACAGGAAAGCTTAGCTCTTATGTTTTCACTAGGTTTTTAGGCGTAGTTCAGCATACAGTAAGAATGCACTATGCTTTCTCCTCCAATGATAATGATGTGGGAATTGCACAACCCTTCTTTCATAGGGTTTGTGTTCTCTACAAATACAGTTCAATTGTTCTTTCTCCTCTGTATGCAGTGTAACTATAGAGCAAAAAGGAGAGAGGATGTGGAGCAGGGGCACAGATCCGCTTTCACTCCTGGAACATCTGGGAAGACGTTCCTGAGATGCTTCAAAAGATGCAGTATTTAGGACATAGAACACATACAGAATAATCCATAATGGGACAGAGCATGCAGGAAGGATGCTTTCCTAACAAGCGCAAGGATAAGTAGAGGAAAGATCAGCTTTGGCAGCCTAGCACATAAGATAGCTTCCACATAGGGATGTGCTGAAGTGCATGTCAAGCTTAGCCTTAACTACCTTTCAGCATTGAAAACTTGAGGCACCAAGCACAAGTCAGCCATGGACACCTGCAATGGAGCAGACAAAAGAGGTCAAAGTAATCCAGAGCCTGTCCCTGCACCCCTCTCTGTAGCAGCAGCCTTTCACAGCACAACAGCCGTTACTTTAGCAGCCAGTTGCTTCTAAAGAGGCTTTTTTATGCATTCTGGAGTGAAAAGAGGTTTCATGGCAGCCCCATCCTTTAACTGAGCATTAATAGTACCTCAGAGGTGCAAGGGCAGGAACTTCATGGGAGTAACTAGCACTAGAAACCATCAGCCTGTAGGAGCCTCTTATTTACCAGCTGATCATGGCAGCCTCAGGAACACTGCACTTCTATGGCAAATGCTGCTGAGCAGGGGAGTGTTGCCAGCAGGCTGCAGAGGGGAGGGGACAGGAGGTGTTCACCCAGGAGTTTGTGTGGGTGGGGAAAGACTAAATTTTGCTTGTTTGTACTGAAGGAGCACCAAGCAGCTCTGGCCAAAATCAAGACCTGTTGTGCGACAGGTCTTTATACACACTCTCATGGGCCCACATTCTGAAAAAATACAAAGGACAGTGTAAGATGCCTTTCTGGACACATTATGGCTGCCCCCACCCTGTTCCGCGGGTCATGAATTACTGGGTATCTCCAACATAAGATCTCACAAATAGTCTTTGCCCACCAAGGGCAACAGTCCTACAGGTCTCTTGCCTTCCTGACTATACAATCCTTTGTGTCACAGGGTGAGTTTTTTTTTTTTTTTTTTTCTCTCTAACAGAGCTTTAAACAGAGCTTAAACAGAGCCCCTAGACTGGAAAGGGCCAAAAATGTCTTGTATGATCTCTCTTTTTTTTTTTTTTTTTTTTTGAACTATATCCATGTTGAAGTTGGAGAAGTAGAACAGAAAAATATGATGCAACATGTCCAAAGGCCCCAGAGTTTAGAAATGACCCTGTCTGTTTTAAACTAGGCTTTGGCTCTATTGAGGTGAGACTAAGAACTCCAAATCTCCTGAGGATGAAAGGATGAAATCTGTTACCACATCCTCTGGTACCAGCCAGGTTCCAGATCCTATCTGTACAATCTGACCCTCAGCAGATTACAGGCAGGAACAAGTAAATATCCCATAACTATCTGAAAGTTGATAATGGCCTAAGTAGGATCAATACAGCTGCTTTCTTAGTGGTGAAGGCACAGCATGTAGCTCCAGGTATAGGATGGAGTCTTTGTCTCCACAGTTACCTCAGGAAGATGCAGAGGTTTCTGGTTCTGCAGTGGCATATGACACTGAGCTCCTTACCTCATCGCCCACACAGTAGCGCCCGGCAGTGTGCTGCAGAATCTGCTCCAGTGCTGCCAAGAGAGATGGAACAGGGGGTCAGGCACAGGAAACTCATTTCCAAGGCTTAATGAAGCTGCATGTGGGGGTGGGAGGATGCTAAAGATCTCTAAAGTTGGGAATCTGAACAAGAATGTTTCAGATCTGAGCTGGTAGGCACAAAGAGCAGAAATTTTGAGTCAGAACTGAGAAAACAGAAATCTTATCACAGAAGGATTATGGAATCTTTATGATCCCATAAGCATTTGGGAGCCAGGAGAATTTTAGCTGCTTCAACCAATGCATTGATATCATAGGAGCACATTAAGATATATATAAGTGTGGAGGAGTACAAAGGTGCAGGCAGCTTGTGGCTGTCCAGAATCAAAGATGGGCCTGCCATTCCAGTGTATGGCAGAGAAAGGGTTTTGTGGAACAGCACCCTAATTTTCACAAGGACACAAAGAAATATTTTGCTACTTGATAGATTCTGTGGGGATTCTGCCAAGACACAGGATGTCTTTTGGCTTAAGGCAAAAGTATATTAATATAGGAACTTAAGTGCAAAAGGCAGTAGCCTTGAAGCAGCAGGGAGGAAAAGAGAATGTTGACAGTCCTCATGCTTCAGTATAATGGTGTTCAAGATAGCTCTGGGCTTTCCCTCTTTCATCCACAGCAGCAGCACTGCATGTGGACAAGCTCTTCCCATGGAGACACTGGAAATCTACCAGTCCTGGATGAAGCACTCTGGGGAGGAAGAGCCTTCTTTTCCTGACAGGACACCAGTGTACCAGCCTAGAAAGGCCTCTTCAGGAGAGGAGAAAGTAGCAGCCTAGTGCTGCAGCACACAGTCCTACACAGTTTTGAAGGGTCAGTCAAAGTACTGATTGCTTCAGATGTGGGACTCACCTTGGAAGCCAGACTTGATGTAGTGCTGAGCCCATTCCAATTTTTTCTCCCCAACTCGTTCCAGGATGCTCAAGTTCTGCCAAAGTGAACGATCTGCAGGTTAGACTAACTGCTGTGAGCTGGAGCTTGCAAAGGCCTCACCCAGAATGGGGAGAGGAGACTAGGAGCTTAAGCTCAGCCTTCTGGGTTAGCCTTGATCTCATCCTCACTGAAAGAAGCATTTACCTGGCTCCATCTGTTTCTTGGGACTGTTAGAGGACTAGGGTTTGAAGGGACCTCTGGAGATGACTTGGTTCAACGCTTCTGCTCCAAGCAGGGTAAGCTACAGCAGGTTGCTCAAGACACGTCCAGTCAGGTTTTGAATACATCAAAGGATGGAGACTCCACAGTCTCTCTGTGCAACCTGTTCTTGTCCTTCTATTACTGCATCTTCCTGGGCATCCCTTTGCCAGTGCCCTGTGAATCATTCTATCTTGTCCTCTCTGAAGTATCCTAAACCTTGCAGTGAAAAGTTATGGGTTAAGCTGGTTCTGGAAAGAATCTTGGGGTCCTGTATTAACTGGTGTGTTGGATGAAGCTAGACTTCATCTGCTAACACAGTCTAAAACACAGACTGCTGGAAACTCCTGGTTTTCTTATTTGCATGGATATGACAAGGCAGTACCTGAAGTGGCTGAATGCCGGAGACAATGTGATCTGAGATCATTCTGACTTGGGCTCTCTTCTTTGGATCTTGGGGCAGAAGCCTGGGGCTAGGCCGCGTTTCTTCTAGGTAATGAATTATAGCTAGCTGTAATGAACAAATACATAAAGAAATGGTATTGGAGAGTGGAATAAAAAGGTATGGCCTAAACATATAGGAGACTGGAGTTCCTAATTGGTCCAAAAGGAAACAACAGCTTTTGAATAGAATCTGTTGTCAATCTAAGCCACAGAATATCCTCTTTGATAGCTGCTTGAGACCTTGTAGTTTAGCCCAGCTGTGATGTGTAAGATGTGCAAGACAAACATCTTCTAAGACGTTGCAAACTGCTCAGTAAAAGATGGGGTTTTGAACCAAGGCTAAGCTGAGCCTGAGTATCTGACAGCAGTTTCCCAGCAGGGGGTACATGCTATTTCTGACCTTAGGTAGGATTGTGCTCCTTGTCACAAATGCCATCTGCTCTCTATTGCACAAATCTGGTGCTCTGTGGTAAGAGACGGAGCAAAGTCCTTCCTGTCCATGCAGCAGTTTGAAGTGATGGTTATGATGTATGAGGTTACTCACCGACTGAGAAAGGGTGATGCCATCAATTTTCAAGGCTGGAACTTGCTGCATTGGATTCAATGTCTTGTATTCAGCAGAATGCTAGGGAAACAAACCTGAGATTATTCTATTGGAACCAGAAATTCTTCCTCCTCTTTGTTTTCTTCCCCTAGAATCATCCCACTGGGACTCAGGGATCTCTGTATGCAAGGAGAGACTGCCTTGCCTCTTGATAAACAGTAATACAAAGTTTGAAATGGGTGGTACTGTGGCAGCATCTCTATTACTGCTTTAGTTCCCCAGCACTGTCTTAGCCCATAGTGACACCAAGTTGGATGGTACTACCCAGTCCATGACTCTCAGCTATGGTCCCCATGAGAAAGTTCTCAGGAGGGAGAAGACTGTTGAAAGCAACAAGCAACAACTACTGAGAAGCAGTGAGGCATTCGATGACTTTCCTTTGAACTTTCTAGTGCTGGTTCCAGTTCTCCTAATGATCCCGTGTTCGTGTCCCCTAGAAAGACCAATGGTAGTGGCGTCTTACCTGCTGCCCGCCATCCTTCAGGAGGTTCACTGGCACCTGGTTATAGGCAATTCCTTTCAGAGCCAGCGCTGGGGAGAGGACAATGCACAGCTTCAGACAAGCATGCTGAGACCAAGTTCAGTTTTTAGAAAAGAGCTCAAGAAGATATCTCTGCCTTTGGAAAAAAAGGCCCTCTTTAAAGATAAAAAAGACACGTGTGTCTCAAGAATGGGGCTTGTGTCCTCTGAGAGGATGGATCTCTGGCAAACCAAGGACCAAAGCACCAAGGATCAGGCCTGGCAAAAGCTGTTGTTCAAAACAAACTGTGCAACTCTCTGCAGCGCCTCTCTTCCTGATGGGCTCTGTCTCAGTTTATGCAGGGACCATGCCCAGTCCTGCTTAGCTCTTGAGACCAGGTACCACAGTTTGGGGCAGTATCTGTACAAACAGAGAGTGTAGGACTAGAAGAAAGAGCTATCTGCATCATGTTAGTTTTGCAAAAGCAGCAATTCTAACTAGTTGCAGAGACGATCTCTAAAATACGTCAAGAGGAGGGAAAAATCTTTCAAAGCCTTTCATGGAAGGTTTCTCCACAGGAGAGGATTCAGTTGCCGCTTCTGCAGTTTTTTGTTAACTGCGGAGAAGTTTGGCCCAACCATGTAGCTCCCTTCCCTGCAGAAGGTTCCCATTCCCACTGCTACTTGAATTTCAAACAGCTGCCAGAAATATCCTTAGCTTCCCAGTTAATCTCTGTTTTCCTTGCCCTTCACTCAGCTCTAGGTGAGCTGTGGTATTTATGGCCTTCCTCTCTATCCCAGAAGAGCTGGAGGAAAGGCAGAGGCACTGTTCAAGGTTGATGTTTGCTAATTTCTCTTTTAATAAGTCACCGAGTAATTGAGTTAGTGATGGGGAGGGTGCTGCAATAAGAGCAAAAGAGGCATTGAAACTAGATCTTACCAATTCTCACTCTCCAAGAGCAGGAACTTCGAAAATAGCTATAAAGTATCGGCTGAGAAAAGAAAGAAAAGGTGTTTTCATTGTGGGAACACCAGAGATTTTTAAGGAGAATAAAACATGAAAAGAAAGCATTTCACAGAATAACAGAATGGCTGAAGTTGGAAGAGAGCCCTAGAGATCATTTAGTCCAACCCCCCTGCTCAGGCAGGGACACCTAGAGCATTTCAAGAACTATATGATACAAGAAGTGAAGCTTTTATGGGAGTGCTGCCCTTTTAAAGTGGCCGTTAAAGTGACTGTTCTGTGTCACTTTTTCATGCTGTCTCTGAATATTGTTTTCACTGATGTTCTCAGCAGTATGCAGTCTGTGCTGAAACAAACCCCTACAAGGCTCCCCTCTTAGTCACTATCTAATGTTGCCATCTTGTACCCTGTCGCGGCTAAGGAGCTGCACCGGCTTTTCCAGTCCGGCCAGGCCTATTTCCAGACCAGAAGCACTGCTGCTCCTCCAGGTGCAGGCACGGGATGCAGGGGAGACTGCTCCAGCACCGGGGCAGCTTCCTCAGCCCCTTCCACCCTGTGCAAGCTCTCACCTTTTCAGATGCCATGGTCTATGTGTGCAATCCCCTGTTGAGGAAGTCCGTGTCCTTGCCCTTTTGACGCGATGGGGTGTGGGGAAGGCTTTTAGCCTAAAGCCAATGAGAAATGGACCATGCCCCCAAATCCATGGCTACGACACAGAACAAACAGAGCTGGATACAGGCACTTGAATGGCTGCATTTAGCTGCATTTGCGCTGCAGCTCGGGTATCACAGCAATTACCAACTTTGAGGGTGGAATCATATTTAGGAATTTCTCTTTTTGTCCAGAATGAATAAAATATCTGCCAAGGCAGAAATGCAGCTGTGAGGAACACAACAAGGAAGCTGAAAGAAGTTCTGTTTGCCCAGGGAAGGACAGGCAGCTCCCCGGTCTGGGGCTGCCTTCGCAGGAAGGGGCCTGCAGCCTCCTTTTCTGCTGCGTGTGTCTGTGAGGCTGTTGCTCGGCCTGCAGCCCAGCCCTGAGCAAAACACCAGGCTCACTGCAAACAGCACTCGCACTTTTCTAAATAAACCAGGAATTGAGTTTCCCCTTGCTACTGTGGATCCCAAAACACAGAGGGAGCCCTCTTTGTGCCCACCTCCCAAAACAGAGAAATTAGAACAGAAGGGCCGAGAAAGGCAGGGGTTTGCTCATCAACACAGCCTGTCAACAGAAAATGATACATGCCCCAAGGACTTCTGTGTTCCAGTTCTCTTTGTAAACCCAGATGTCTCTCTTACAGTTTATATTAATTCAAATAACTTGAAATATGCATTTGATTGAATTACAGTAGTCAAAGTTTACTAGAGAAATGTTTTGTGAGAGGGGAAGTGAGAGCTGTACTGGCAACTCTTGATGACAACATATTTACATATTTACTAATTTTCTTCAATCCTCTGCTTCAGGAATCAGGGCATTTCTTGCTTGCAGGCAAGAAAACATGACTTCTAAAGCATCAAACAGCAAAATAGAAACAAACAGTATTTGTACATATTATTTTGTCTTTCCTGAAGAACTTGCTGATGACTTTTGGCTCTGAAATTCATTTTGTTCACCATATGTGTTTTGGACTCTGGACTATCAACTGGCAGAGACATTTCTCTTGATCCTCTTACAGCTTTTGTTGATTTTACAGCCTGCACTATCATTTCTATCTAAATGGTGTTAAGCTAATTGCTTGGTTCTATCATTTCAGGCCCCTGGAGATTTTACTAAAAAGAACTTTCAGCTGTGTCTCCAGAGCCTAGGACCTAGAATGATCTCTTAAATTTATGATGTTTTGCTTCCTGTGGAGGGGAAGATTATGGTGAAACAATGGGCTAAGTAAAGATGGAGAGACAGCAGGAGTGTTTTACTCCTCTGTGCCTTTTTTCCCTAGCCTCAGAAGACACCATTCCTCACCCTCTCCAAGGAGGAGCTGAACATGGGCTGGAGCTGTGCAGAACTGCCTCCATGTGCTGCACTGTGTGGTGCAGTCGCTGTGGGATATATCAGCTGGAGCTGGCAGGTTAGCAGGAGGACAACGTTTGCATGACATGTACTAAAGTTTCTGTTTTCACTTTCAGCATTAATAGAGGAGTGGAGGAATGAAGGTGAGGAGAGTTTGGCCTTAAATACCAAATGCTAATTAAAAAAAGAAAAAGAACTTATCCCCAATGATCCAGCCCTCTTTCCTTTGAAAATTTTGCCAAAGGAGCCTCCAATCACATAAATGAATATGACTAATGCAGGAATATCTAGGGGTTCATCAGCTTCTGGGGTGGCAAAAGAGAGAACCCCTTTCCTTTGAGGCCCGTGATAACCAAACCCTGTGACACCCACCAGCAAGAGCCAATGCTCCTTTCTTGAGGGGAAGAAACACTGCCAAGCCTGTCTGCAGTGAGAGAACTGGCCTAAAGGAAACATGGTAGGGGCAGTGGGTAGAGTGGTTACAAGTTCTTATACTCCAGAATGGCTAAAGGCATTTTGTTAAGTCTGTCACCAAACCAATTCAGCTTCTAGCACGTGGCATGGGAGCACTGTCAGGTTCCTTATGGAGAGTCACTGCATCGTGTCCTGAGCCTCTTCCAGGGGCTCTCATCTGTGGGATCCCCCAGTACTGGGGAAATGGGGGAAAGCGGGTGCAGGGAACAGAGGAGGGAGGCTCACCTGCAACCCTCAAGCTTAGACTTGTCACTGATAGTCAGAGGGCTGTGACCCTGACCACGCTTCTCAGGAAGCCTGTAAGCCTCAATTCCTTGATGTTTGAAGAAATTCATGTGGAAGGATCAACACAGAGCCCAATAGAGCATTCCTGAGGAGGCTCCTTCCTGGAAACATTTTACTGATCAGGAAGCTGCTGGGCACTCCAGAGTTAGAGCAGGGAGCCCTCATGTGCACTTCGGGACGTTTTGCTCCAGAGACCACCTCTCCTAGGCCACAGTCAGGACATACTAGAAAATGCCAAGGTCTTTTCACCTATTTGCTGAATCCCCATCACTCCAGTAAGCCCCTGTATGGGTCTGACACAAGGCAGCAGCCCATGCAAAAATGTCTGGGTGGGATAGGAGGGAAAGAAGGATCTGTTAGAGGCTTCCTATGGAAAAACACATCTATATTGCCTACAGGGGCTGCCTTGAACGTGCTGCTTGTAATCTCATGGATTAAAATTGACAGGGTAAATGGGACAGGTCTGCTCCAAAGCCCTCGCTCTCAGCAGTGGGCACTGTGGTTAACAGCTTACAGGGAAAGTTACATTGGACACTATTAGCTCTGAAAGGCATTAGCTTGATTTAACGTGGAGCGGAATTCCTTGCTCTCCGTGGCGATCAGGATGCCAGACCAGGGGGATCCCTACTCGTGGCCACACTGTGGAGCTGGCCTCCCGCTGGACGGCTCGGGAGCGCCCGAGCTGAGCGCCGCTCCCGCAGTGACCTGCCGCGCGGCCGGCGGGGCTGACGGGAGGCGGCGGGGGCTGCCGAAGTGCCCAAGGCAGGGGACAAACCGCAGCACGAGTCTGCGCCGACTCCGCGGTGGAGCCGCGCGCCGCGACCGCTATCGGCCACTTCCCGGCGCTCCCGCCGCCGCCGGGGCCGCAGCGTTTGGGCTCGGGCGGTAACCGCAGCGCGGGGCCGCGCTCGCTCCCCTCTCCATCCCGTGACCTGGCTTATCCTAGTAAGGCCGTTCCTAGGGCTCCGCGCGCGGCGAGCGCAGCCCTGCACATGTGCAGCCTCGTGCAGCGATGCACTGCACTGCAATGCGCAGCCACGCACTGCCATGCACCGCACTGCATCGCACTGCCACGCACTGTGATGCATGGCCGTGCATTGCAACGCGCAGCCATGCACTGCAACGCGTGGCCATGCGCTGCAATGCGCAGCCATGCGCTGCAGTGCACCACGGTGCACTGCAATATGCGGCCGTGCACTGCGATGCGCCGCAATGCGCAGCCTCGCAGCGTGCTGCGCCGCGCGCCCCGCCGTCACACGCATGCACTATGCGATAAGGCACTGAAGGGACAGAAGTCGCGATTCTCCCTGCTTTATCCAGAGTGCAGATACTACCCAGTGCTACAAGGACTACTGATACACACAACATGGACTTCTCACTGCTCACTACAGCACTACGGACTTGTTCTAATCGTGAAGTTTACAACCTAACAGCACGTACAGGATGAATGCTTTCTGCTCACGTCACAGTTTCCTTTGCTTCTCCTTGAATCCTCACACCAACGATGCAGGAGGGCGCCCAGAGGAAGGGGCAGCCTCTGCTCCCGGCGCCCTGCGCGCTCCCCGGCCACGGGGACCGCACGGGACCAGCGAAGAGCCTCCCCCTTGGAGCCTTCTGCAAAACACTCCAAGGCGGGAACCATTTTCCAGCTCTTCTCTGGAGCAAGGAGCCCCCCTGGCACCCGGCAGTACAAACTCCTATCTGTATCTCGAACGAGTCGCATAAATATTGTCATTGAGTTGGGTCGAAAGCTATAATTAAAATACTGAAGTTTAGCTTAACTGTTACAAAATGTACATACTCTTTACAGATCATTCAAAGAGAAGAGAATGATTACTTTTTTTATTAAAGATATTTTACTCCAAAGTACTGAATATAGTATTTTTTTAATAGGTATAACATTCAAAAAGAGATTTAAGAAAGGATGAAAATTTAGTTTCCTATTTCGCTGGGAAACGAGCCTTTGCCGAGCGATAGAAATGTGCTAGTGTGTGGTGACCGCCCTCTGCTCTGTATTTACATATTGCTGGTACCTGCTTGCGCATTATTGCCAGGCTCCTGGCGCTGCTCCGGCTGCCGGGAACGGCACCCGCGCGCGGCCCCGGCCCGGCAGCGCCGCCGGGACCGCTCCAGACAAACCCCCGCTCGCACAGGCTACCATTCCGCGGGCTTGAGACCCCTACAAAAAATATAATTACATGTGTCATGATAAAGCAATCTGTCATCTAAAAATCATCCTTATTATACACTATACAAGCTATTTTACAATCATTTAGTAAATTGCTTTTAAAGCTGCAGTAGCCCTTCCCTTCTTTTCTCGCATCAGTGAATATACCGATTATACATACTTGAAACTATAACTAAATATAAAAATATATTAGGTTTTGTATTTTATCAGATGATTTTTCTCATTTCTATTACACAAATAATCTGGCCACTTTGAGTAAAAATCAAATTTTAGAGTGGCTTAGCAAATATTTAAATTTTGAGATACAGAAAATTGTTAAGGTGCACGTAGAAAAGGCTACTACAGCTTCTAAACGGTTTAAAATACAATTATCAATGGCAACCAGGAGAAATTCACACGGCCTATGGCAGGTCTATGGCACGCCAGGGAGTGGGCAGGGAGGGACGCAGCCTCACAAAGACGGGAAGTCTGACAAACGAGTCCAAGACCACAGAACCAGCAGCGGAGGCTCCTGCTCCCCAGGGAGCGGAGGAAGCGCCAGGACAGACGGGACGAGGGGCGGGCGCGAGGCCGGCCCGGCCGCGGCTCCGCGGTGAACACCGAATCGCAGAAAAATACTCCAGACCGGGACAAAAAGCTACAGAAACAAACCACTGGGCGTAATTACAAGTCTGCCTCTTAAGTCAATGGTATTCTTCCATATATACTTACACGATGATAGATTTAAGTGTATAGAAAAGGTGAGTTTCTCCACACAGAAGTAAACTTTTCTTAAGCTATGCATATTTTCCTGAAAATTTCCTGATGGGCAGTCAGGACTGATCTTCTTGGCATCAATGCAGCCCATGACTCTTAAAGTTATGGCTGTTGCATTATATGCAAAAATCAGGCTTTTTTTTTAATATATAAAATAACCTGCTCATTTACATCCAGTTAGGACTGGGTTAATTCTCTATGAATCTGCATATCTGACACTTTGCACTTATACCAAAAGTATTTATGTCATTTGTATCTACTTAAATTAGATTTGAGAGCGTTCTCCCACCCACCCTGACCCTTAAAAAATGCCTAATTTTTACGCCTCTTTGACAGTTGAAAGCCATCAGGTTAGAAAAGGCCAACCCATTTTCACATGAATATACTCAAGGTCATCTAGGAAAGCTACGAGCTGCCCCACCTTAAAAAACCAGCTGTACAATAGGCATCTTGAAGTATTACAAAAAAATTATGTAAGAAAAAATGAACAAGCCTAGTTCACGGTATATAAAGTTAAAGGAAATTGCTAAAACCAGACAGTAATAGCTATAAAAGGCACAACTTCCCTTTTCTGATATACACTTGTAAACTTTCTTCAGGTTACATGCATAAACCAAAATGCTACCTTAACTTTAAAAAAAAAAAATCCAAAACACTTTACTAAAAAAAAAAAAAAAAAAGGAAAAAAAAAAGCCTAGAAAATTGTCTCCAGCCAACTAGAGAAATTAATTAGCAGAATGTCCATAACACAGCCTCAGAGCTTGTCACCGGTGGTTTTGATGCATCCATGGTTGTTGCACGGGGGGAGAAACATAATTTCTGACAAATAAGATTTATTTTCCTTTCCTTTCTCCCCAACTCTTTCTTGAATGTGAGAAATCCGCTGCTTCTATAGCCTAAATCTTGGCCCTCTGTAAACCACATGTAGTGCATAATTACAAAAGAAACACCGCTGCAAGGACAAAATTAATGAGTCTCGTAGGTTTTACTTTCTCTTTTTCTTTTTTTTTAAAAAAAAGCTATCGTCTGACGTTTTCTTAAGGCAACCCTTTTGAATTAAGGCAGTCACTTTTGATGAAATAAGAGCTTCTTGATATTTCCATTTGAATATTTTGGTATCTGATTGCTGATGATTTCTGCCAACATCTCTGGGAACTCAATACTCATGGATTTATCCAAAAATGTCTGGAAGCAATAGCTCAGCAGATTTTCAACCACCTAAAGGATAAAGGAGAGAGTTACTGGGAGGACCCGGCCCGGAGCAGCGCTGTTCCCGGCCGGGATCCCTGCCCGCTCCCGCGCCTCCTCCCGGCTCCCTTGGTCCCGTGTGCCGGGGACACGGCGCGAGGACAGGGGCTCGCGGGGTCCTCGCAAACATCTCGCCTTGGTTCCCATTTGGGCATGCAAGCAATCCAGGGGGGCATCATCTTAACAACGTTTCCATCTGGCTCTTTGCAGGTGCTTGGTGAAGTAGTGGGGAAAACCATGGTAAACTAGAATCCAAGGTTTCTGCTGCCCCGGCCCGTTCCGACACCCCTCGGACTATGCGGAGCGCATGTGCATTTAGACCACGCAGCACAAGGGGGAGAGCCTCAATCATGAGAATCCGTGCAAAATTAAACTGCTGCTAACACTATAAAACCCCACCCAGTCATTGCTTTAACGTACTCGCAAACACTTCCATAGTGATAGCTTGTCTTAAAGACAATCCTGTTTGGAAATTTCAGATAAAGCAATTTCAAACTTGGGAGTTAAGCCATTTCGAAGGAAAAAACTAAAGGGATTTCAATTTAAATTAATTATAAAATTAATTGCTGTTAAATCCAAAAGCACTCTAAAGCACAAAATCAATCTCTTTCAATTAATCTTCTCTAGTAGGGGTGCATATCTGCCAGTATTTCTCTCTTTAAAGAAATAAAAGGTTACAGCAATACGCCCAAACTTATCTAGCATGTTTACAGCTTCCATTTCAAAACTCACGTCGTGCATAGAGTCCAACAGCTTCGTCAGTTGATAAAATCGCTGCCAGTTCTGACTTGAGTTCCCTTCTCTCTTCACTATGGCCTTTCCCAGCTCTTTGATGTAAGTCATGCGGATTTCTTCAAACAGAGACTGACTCTTCAGGCCTTCCTTGGGAACTGCAACATTGACACGAAGCTTTAGGACATCGCACAACTAGCGGCTCTGTCATTATGTAAGGGCTGTTACATTAGCTACACAAAAATGGCCAAAAGAAAAATAAATCCGGGACTTAAATGTTGATTTACAAAATGAAAGCACAGCTGCGGGGAAAGGAAGAGGAAACAGAGCTGCAGGGCTAGCCGGACAAACGGCCTCGGAGCCGCTGGTAACATCTGAAAAGAATCCCCAAGCCCAAGAACAGAGGGAGGGAAGAGATCCAGGCAGGGGAGGGAACAACAGCGAGGACTGGAACTGCCCTGACAAAGAACAACTAGGGCTGGGAATTCCTGTGTTCTCAAAGTGTGGGAAAGAATGCAAAATTGGAGAGATTCCATGCAAATTGTGCGTGCAGAGGGAAAGAGGAGGATCAAGTAACGCGCGCAGGCGAGGGAGCACCACGGCGGCTGCAGAAGGGCGCGCAGCTCCGCGGCGGCGGCACGGGCAGCCCCGGCGGGACCCGCGCCGGGAAATGTGGCCAACTCCAGAGCCCCGGGCTCACGAGCTCCGTTAGCAACATCTGTGCAAAGGCCACAAACTGGTGAGGAAATGGGGCGTGGGGACACAAACGGGCTCGAAAGCGCTGGATTCAAAGCTGAAGGTGGTGGTGGGGAAGTGAGAGGAACCAAGACGGAGAACGGAGACAGAGCCGACTGAAGGGAAGGGAGCAGGAGAGCAGGAACAGGCCCTGCAGGACGGTGCCCCCGTCCTGGTCCCGTGGAAGCTCCCCCTGAGAGGAGATTTCCCAAGCGCTGGGCTGCGTCCTGCACAGTGTGACCCTGGCGGTGCTGCTGCCATCGGAACGGGCCACCCGGCGCCCCGAGCACCCGGGAACTGCCCGCACGGACGATAATCCCGCTACACACGCTCATTCCCGGCTCATTCCCGCCTCGCTTGCACTCGGAACAGCAAAACACCCCAACTGGTCACGTCTTAGCTACCTGGAAGAACGAATGCTAGCACTGACTGGAAAAACTCAGGAATATTTAGCCATTAGTACTAGGGACTCTTTAATTTGCTAAAAAATATTAGTCCTAAAAAATCTGTACTTGCTTTGCTGCGACTGCTGGGTGCTTTTAAGCACCCTGCCGTACCTTGCCTTCACCGCACTGAACACTGTCACTTTCTGTCACACAAGAGCAGCAGCCACGGGCTCAGCACTGCCCGGTGCCCGCGGGCAGACGGGGCTGCACAGGGACACGACAGGACAGGGTAGCACAGGACAGGACAGCACAGGACAGGGCAGCACAGGACAGGGCAGGCTCCCCTGTGGCTTCAAGCCAGCCCCCGGTTGCGACAGGGCTAGGACCCAGGTCACGAGGTAGTTTCCACTGCCCAGTCCATAAAGAAAAAAAAATCACCAGGCACAAATGAACATGAATGCTAAATAAAAATAACATTAACTTTGTGAAAATCAGCTGCATACTGCTGCTTATTTCTATATATTATAAATAAGGACTTTTTTAACACAGTACTTTACATGCAACAGAGACCCATAGAGTTTTACTAAATCATGACTGTTTTTTAACTGCACCATATTTCATTGAAAAACATGCAAAAACTATTACATACTCTATTACATAAATACATCTTATGATATGTATGATAAATCCACCACATACTTTTTAGTTACCAACACAAAAAGCTGTAGTTACTGTGATTTCAGTAACTTCAGCTAGAGTGAAATAATTTTGGGGAGGGTGGGAGGAGCAGCTTCACTGGGCCAGGACATGCTTGGTCTTTTTTTCATTTTTCTAATAGATTCTGTGAGCATAAAGTCATAGATTTGCCCCTTTCTTGAAATCTTGAGCCACTCACACACTTTTTACTTATGAATCTATGATTTTTAAAACGATTTTAATTGCAGCCTCAGGTGAAGCCTCCCTGTTGCAGTTGTGATGTTCTCAATATCATCCCTAACATCCCAGCATGAAGAAGCCTCAGTAACGTCTCGCTGCATCTGCTAACAGCAGAGCTTCCCTCAGCAACCCTATATGGTCACATTCCAATTGGAACATTTTGACTTTTATTTGCTGTCAGAGACCTAACACAACATTAAACTACGGATCTCATAAAATTGGAGTTAAACCAACATTGTTTGCACACATATTTGACCGTTCACCTACTTGTAGAGAGGAGAAGCAATGTTTTCATGCAAAGATACTCTTCATAGGAAACTTGAAGGCGGGAGAGCTCCCGGGCAACCATGAGCATGTGTTTGCACTGTTCATACATACACGGGAGATTCATTCTCTGCCTGAAAAACAAGAGCACAGGATTAGTTAGATGTCTGCATCTCCACACAGCCTCCGTCTGAGCTTCCCGCGCGTCACGCGGGCTGCAGCGCTTGCATTTCATCCGTCTTGCAGAGAGAATCTCCCCTTTTCTCCAGCCAACTCATTCCGGGCGAGTGCCCTGGTCCTGCACACGAGCAGCGGCCCTGAGCAGCGCGACCAGGGCAATAAGGGCAGCCGGTCCTCAGCAGGGCGGCGCGGCGAGCGCTGCCTTCGTCCACGCGCAGCCCGGGACAGCCCACCGCAAACCCCACGCAGGACCCGGCTGTTCTGCACGACACAACAGTCACTGCTTGACAGGGTGCTCCGAGCCCGGCAGCCCCAAGTCTTTCCAGGTTTAAAAAGCCACCAAGTAATGATTTACCACCCGGGGGGTTTCTAGTTTGCTGGTTTTCCTCAATTTTACCCAATCTCAACACACCCCAGCTCGCTGCTGACAGCAACAGCTTTTCCTAGCTGCCCTGTGTTCAAAGTGACATTATTCTCCTGGACACTTGGACCTTTTTATGTTGTTAAAGAGGCGCTCTGTATTGCAGTTAAATTTCATTATCTGTAACACTACATTATAATGTAACAACAAAGTTTCTAACCGCAGCTAGAAGGAAATATCAACAAGCAGAGGGAAATCATGGGTAGCTGTTAGATGGAATCAAGGAGACAAACACTGTATTTGCAGATTCACTTTCATTCTTTTCCCACTGTAATGAAGCCCTGCAGCAGTTCCTTCTCCCAGAGCCCAGGGAGGAGGACGGAGCGGGACCCGCGCAGCGTGTTGGGAAGCGCCAGGCCCTGCTGACACCAGTGCAACGAACACGCGCACGGCCTGGGCAGGCAGGGCAGCTCCGCAGGCGGGAGCGCGCGGAGGGCGCCCGGGACGCGGCAGGACCCGGCGCACGCCGCTCGCGCGCGAGATGTTTCCTAGGGCTCTTGACACAACGCGCTGCTTGGCGAGCTCTCTGCTAACCCTTTCGGTTGTATCAAAGGGCATCTTACATATTTCAAATTGAGTAACTTAAACACATGCCGTGACGGGGATCAGCAGTTTTCCTTGTGTAAAAATACTGCCGCTTCTGGGCAGAAGGTTAAAACAAATATTATGAAATGGCTCGGCCTGCCGTTTATTTCCATGCGCTGGAAACGCCGCGGCCGTGGGGCTGAGACCCCGCGGGGCGGGCTGGGCAGCGGCGGGCAGTGCCAAGTGCCGCGCTGCGGAGCGGGGCCCGGCGCCAAGGGTGCCAGGGCTCCCGCTGCCTGCCCTGTGGTGCCATGGGGACATTTGGCAGCGGCTGGAGGCCACCTAGCCCCGTGGCAGCAGGTGTGACGCTTAACTGGGCACTCTGCTGATCAGAGGGCACACGGAGCCGCTCGTGCCACAGCACCAACTCGGCAGCAGCCCGGTCAGCCCCGGCGCAGCCACAGCATCTCGTGGGCGCAAGGGGTGCGCGGTTGAGTGTACCCAAGCGGCAGGGGTACCCGCAGCGAGCGTCCTCGCAGGGTCCCGTCTCATGGCATCACCAGCCTCATCTGGGCGCCCCGTGTCCCTCCTCCTCTGCGGTTGCCGGCGGGAAGGCCGAGGGCAGCGGCACGGGGACGTTTCGGCGTGCGGGGAGTCGCTTCCACCAGGTCTACGAGGGGGCAAAACCAGTGCACAAAACGCTGCTACCCCGAGAAGCAGACAATACTGATTGCACAGGATTAGTTGCAAAATTAATGTTAAAAAAATTCTGGGAGTAAGAGAACTGCTAAGACATTCCTCATAAAACCATAAGAGCTGGGCTTGTTTTCCTCGTGCTCAGCTAACGCCATCGCAGCCGCTCAGGACAGCAGATGCTCTAACAAGGACGAGCGAGATGCAGGGTTTGACCTCAGGGCTGAGCACCGCTATGAGCCGAGCAGAGGCTGCCAACCCGCCGGGCTGCGGCGGGGCCGGACAACGCTCAGCGCCGGCGGAGCGACCGCGCGGACCTGCCGCGGCTGCCGCAATCCCGGCTGCGCCGACGCACACAGGGGCCCTCGGCTCATACAACAACGGTGCCAGCCATGACAAAGGCAAGTTCTGAGTCCACACTGCGGAAACGGCTACGCAATTCTACAAAATCACACGTTTTTACAGTCCTCAAATAGTAAATGATGCCCTAAAGTCTACGATTTATTGAGCTGAACTTTTCCAAAAATTGAGTTGATTTTTATACATAAAAATATTTATTACTTAAAATATTGCCAGCTGAGATAGACACACCCACACAATAAATCAATTTTGTTTTGAAATGTAAAATGACGAGCTGAGTACTCAGACACTACGCCACTAAAGCGTATTATTTCTACTCAAAAATGAAGTGCAGAAATCTGAATTTAAAATATTTTCCAAAACCTGAGAATAACTCAAAATATAGTTTTGCCTGATTAAAAGCAGAACACGATTATTTTTTTTCCATCCTACCTGTTTGGAGAGCAGCCCCTGTCAATGGCCTATTCATGCCTCGTTTTCCCCTGTGGAGAGCATTCCGCTGTGGAAGGAAAAGCCCATTTTGCCAAGCCCAGGGCAGCGCGTGCCCTTGGGACTCAACAGCGCCTTCCCCATCCGCTGCGGGGGGATCCGGGCCCCGCACGGCTGCAGTTTCTGGGCGCAGGAGAGGACGGAATCCTTCCTCGTCCCCCCTCTTCCTACTCGCACAGATGGATCCAAAGCTCCTTCTCACAGATACAGCATCTGAGCTACTGTCTTCCACTTCCATGTTCACGCGACCATTAAGAAAATGAAATTTATATGTTCATCCTTTACGAGGTACGTGAAGTTCAAAGCAATGCTATATATAATGCTATGGATCGGTAAGAAGCTTAGCACCACTGCTCTGCTGGTTGAACCCTCCTGCATCTAATGTGGGGGAAATCATTTATCCTCACAGCACAGCAACTTTATAATTCACCCTACCCAGCCCCACCACACACACTACCCGAGGATAACCAATACGTGATAAATGGCATCCAAATATTTTGCAGAATTTTGGTGCCCTTTTGCCTTAATAAATTATAAAAGTACAGACATAAAGATAAAATATTCAGTAGGGAATTCAGTTTTTAAAAGATAGATAGTCAAGAGATCAGGCGGCCAGCTTGGGCCTGCAGAAGAACCAGGTCTAGTTCTCCGTCCCAGCTCAGGCTGCACTGATCCCACTCAGGAACCTCAATTACGGACCATCTACAAAAGCAGGAATGAATTGGCACTGAGCACCGAAGCACGGAAGCCCCTAAGCACTAGGCAAAACACGTCCACCGATTCCTCAGCTTGCTGTGCACCCCCTAGGAAGACACGCTAAGGATCCGCTAGCTGAAAATCCAGGAGCACAGAATTCCTAAGGGTTAGTCGGGTTAGCCCAGCACCTCGTGCAAAGCCCCCTGTGAGCAGTGCACCTCGCACTGCGTATTCGAGCAGCAGCGGCACCTTCCTGGGATAACGCAGCACCCGGCACTGCAGCCTCCCTTCCCGCGCCGTGTGCGGCAGCAGCAGGAACGCTGCCCCAGCGCCGCTACCCGCTGGTTCTCCCCGGGGGGTTCTGCTTCATACACCCTCTTATCCTTTATGCAGCCGTTTTATGTATTATTCAGTATTTGTCGTGCTTAACTCAGAGGCGGCCGTATTTTATTGATGAGTGGTATGTACAGAGGGGTAACGGCGAGATGCACGGGGAACCTGCGCACACCAGAGAAGTCGTGCAGTTCTCTCAGTGTATGTTTTACTGAAAACAAATGCCATCTTGTACAAACAAATCTATCTACCAAAACCAAAACTAAAATAAAAATTGAGAATTAGTACTTGGTAGAATAGGGCAAGTCTTGCATATTTTTTGAGAATATAGGCACATTTTTAAGTGAAAAACTTTGTGGTTTTGACCCTGTGATAGCACAGTGGCAGACCTCTGACTTAAGGTAAATTAGATGCTATTACTTTTATTAGTGATAATATCTGTTATCTGAATTCTCCACGTGAAGATTATTTTATTCCAGAAATATATTCTAAGGATTTTAAGAAACAAAAGCAGAGAGCGTAGAGAGAGGGGCAGGCATCTCCCATCCTTTTTTAATTACTTCAAACAAAAGGCGAAAGTTTATAAAAGCCTTGGAAATTACTTATACTGAAAGCCTTGAGGGGAATAAATACATATAAAATTAAAAAGATCTGATACATAAATGGCTATTACCAGCTTTTTTCCAGAAAAAAAGAAAAGAAAGAAAACCAAAAATGACTGAGGACATACACCACTGAAGTGCAACAGCAGCAAAAATATTAAGGCTACTACCTTAAAGAAAGCCACTGGGATTAGTATTCCCTCCATTTTAAGGTGTGAAAAACTGAGACAGTCAAACAGCCTGATCACACAGTGAGCAAAAACTGCAGCGAGTTCCCGAGCCCGAGCGAGCTGCGAACAGTCGCTGCCCGCGCAGCAGAGCTCCCGGCCAGCTCCGGCCCACCTGCCTTCCCGGGATGCGGCTCCCCAAGGAACCTCAGCTCCGCGGCAAGCCCAGTAAAAGCCAAAACTCGGAGACACCCGGCACGAACGGCACATTGTCATGGGCACCTCCTTCCAAACGACCCTCTGCGAAATCCCGATGCTGAGAAGCTGCAGTGCCCGTCTCAAGAGCTGTTCTACAGGCCCATTTTACAGCTCGGGTCGCACCGGCGGGCAGGACAGACGGGAAATCCAGAGCAGCAGCGACACAGCCCTCAAACCGGGCGGAGAGGCTGCGTTTTGAGCGGCCGCGCCAGCAGCCTCCAAGAGTCTCAGCAAACGGACGGAACGCGGCTCTGCGACTCTCGCTGGCCGCTCACGGACCACGAAGGTCTTGTCTTCCTCAGCGGGTACAGACTACGTGACATTCCCACCTCCCCGGTGAAAACGCCCTCTGCAAACGCGCGGAAGGACAGAGGGAGCGTGCAGCAACACCACCACGTTCACGTCCACACCACACATTTACGGGCGTCACAGGCACCGCGACGGAGCCTCCTGCCCACCGCCCCACGGGGCTCCGCTCCCTCCTGCAAACCACCCGGCACCGAGAACACAACGAACACGATGCCCAGCTCGAGAAGTGACCACACGTGTCAGCAACTAAGGTTGTCTTTAAAACTGACACCGAATTCACCAAAATAAAAGAACGGGACATTATTTCCATTTGTAACCTGCCCTTTTTAGCCAGACTTTGAATCATGCTTTGATAAATAAATCCTATAAATGTCCAACTAATCAAGGATTCATTTCAACTGAGATAACCACAGTATTACTTCTATACAACAAGAGTACAAATATACAGAACCCTTTGCCATTTGCCAAACTTCTCTTTTCATCCCAAAGAAATTTTTAGCTTTGGCTTGTTGACTCACATAAAATTAATAACTATAGTGAATGGTAAAAGAACATTTACAATATAGAACGTTTTAGTACAAACACATACCCACAGAAACTTGGGAAAAATAATCTTGAGATCTAAAATACTGTTCTTATACCTATGACTTACTTAAAAACCTTAAACAATCCGATAGAAGAAAATAACACTGCAAGGGACAAACCGATGTGTTACCTAAGGATACGCCTTACATACGTAGGATTTGACCTCTGCAGCACAAAACGAAAAAGTCCTGCAAAGAACCTAGTGTTCCCTGGGTAAACTGGGATTACTACTTATATATGACTTACTCGTTAATAATCAGATCTGGTGCAAAGCACAAGAGATTTCCATTCGACTGTTTATATGATCTCCACGCTAAAGCAAAAGCCATGAGGAACATCCACGAGTACTGCAGAAGGGTCATTTGGTCATCCAGATGTAAGTTTCGGAAACCTGGAAAAAACAGAAAAAAATAAAGGCTGAGGCTTGGTAGTTTGGGTTGCAAAGAAAAAAAATAATGAAAAGAATCATGGTTATCATCAGTACACTTACGTATTATGAATGTATACTAATGTATATGTAATGTGTATACATATACTATTTTTAAATTTGTACTTCACAGCAATTTCTGTAACTGTGATGATGCCAAAGTGACAAAGGAATGCATGTCGAAATGCAATCATTTGACTCCATCAAGTACTGTACTTTAGATTACATTTCTGGAGAAAGCAAAACAAAAGAAATTATAACAACTTCAAAAAGGTTTCTTATGTGAAAGGGTTTGTTGACTGAAACAAAATGCACTTGGAAAGGGGTGAAGAATTTCAGTGCCATTTTCCAGCTCCCAGGGTTATGTGTAAATACCACTAAGGAATCCTTAGCCTATGCAAAAATTGCATATGCAGAAATTAAGCACTGCAACCACAGAACTCAAATTACGTTTTCTGGGCAGCATGACAGACTACATATGAGTTCAGAGGTTTGAATAGAAGCCTTTAGCATAACTCAGGCTTGAGCTGGTTTGAATTTCTAACTGTTGATGAAATGAAACACATAACACAAAGATATGCAAGAGCAAGCAGCATACAGAACTCTTGAACTTTGCATTACCCATTATACATGCATTTATAGACATCCATTTTCAATGAATCTTTCAAGGTTCCATCCACAAAACAAATGCGGTCTGAAAGCCCTGGATTTTTACAATCAAGGCGACAGTTTTTCCTGGATGAATATGGAGGCTCAGATGGATATTTCTTCATAATTATTACAGATATTAGAAGGGAATGGAATATTTAAAAAAACAGATGTGTTTGGAATTATCATTGGAACTGGTGCCAGTTAAAGATGGATTAGAAAGATAGCAATTATATTTGATATAGACTACAATTCATTGGGATATCTTCCAAGAAAAGAAACAGTATTTTTTAAATTCTTAAGACAGCAGCTGACTGGACAATAAATGGTTTAGCTTCAAATTTTGGTCTTATTCAGCAGTATTTTAAACTGAACTTAAGGGGAATGCTTCAACTGCTCATCATCATTAACAGCTCCTAATCTTACAGGGATATACAGAATGAATAGAAGCAATGAAAGCAACAAGGAAACGTGTAAAATCTTAAAACTGGTCCCTTGAGCAAGCTTAAAATGTAGGCAGCTTTTAATTTCCAAGAGTAGTTTCTATCAAGTCCTACCTACATTTAACAATAAAAGACTGTGCCACATTAAAACCTATTAAAGTCTCCAAGGCAGATGATTTTACTTCATTTCCTGGGGTGTCTGACACGCACAGTTCAGCAGTGCTGCTCCTGAGGACGTCCCAACAGACAGCACATAGCGCATTACTATCCACCAAAACCTGCTGCGTCCCAACACCCTCCCAAAGGGTTTCTGGCCTTGCAGACAGCAGGGATGGCATTTACTACGTCTAAAATGCCAGCAAGGTATTTCAAACTTATTTCACACTTACTGCATCAAATCGTGAAATCTTTACACAAACCTTCCTCAGGAAAAAGTTGTTTTGCAATCCTAACTGTAGGACTTCAGGCTGTAGCACGCATCAACCAGCGCTGCACTGTTAGCCTGTTTGGGGTCATATAATATAAACTAAATATTCCCGTGGAAAAGAACTTCAGTAGTCAAAATGGACTATAGAGAGACATGAGAAGAACAGTTTCTATTAATAAAATTAAGTACAAGAATGACTTTTCATGAATAGTATGTTCTAACATGAAGGGTTTGCCTTTGAGTAACAATTCAGAGGAAAAGATGAATGCAAAACGGTTTGCTAAAAATGACCTCTGAATTTGTATTTCAGAACAGCAGAGTTATCTCCTAATTAGCTACCTAGAAGTGTGAACCTCCCCTAAAGCGGGCTTGGCTAATCCCTCGGAGAAGAGCCCTGGTGGACAGACCCCTCTCCAGGCAATCTCCGCTGGCCATGCGGATTTGGGTCTAGTCTTTCTTTTCCAAGATTTAAAAAAACTCTTGTTAGTAGGTTTATTTCCTCCTCCTCAAAGAGGCCACGATGTAAAATGGGAGAACACAAGTGTCGGTCGCACTTCTCTGTGCGCTGGCTCTTATGTGGTGTGTGTTGGGCCACACGTGCGTGATCAAAGCGTGTGGGGAGCAGAGCTGAGAGCACCGACGAGAGCGAAGGTGGGAAGAGTATTTCTTGTCTCTGTGCTGTCAGTAACAGACTGATCTTCACTGTGACTGTGGCCTTGACCTTCCCCATACACACACTGTACACACTGCGTCCCAGGCTGCGATTTGCCACCCTTCCCCTGCGAGGCAATTGTGAATTCTGCCTTCGCATGGGAGACGCAGCAGCAGCGTCCCTGCCTGCTTCCCCGTGACAGCCCCTTTAATAGTGTGGTGCCAATTCTGGGGAGAAAATGAACATCTTGACTTCCCCTCCGGAGCTGCACACTCGAATGACTATTCCCAGTCACGACAAAAATTACAGATATGCTGACGGGTGGGCAGAAAGAACCGTCCACAAACACAGCCCCAGGGAAGTCAGTATGAAGGACGGTACTGCAGCACTCTGTGAAAGTCATGAGAAACCTTCTGCCAAAAAATAATGAAGAAATATTTAACAGAAAATGGAATTAGGTGGAACTAGAACTAATTAAAAGCTCAGGTATTACTGGAAATTTATCTGTGAAGGCCTCGAAAGACACCAGATACAGACTGTTAACCGTAATGAAATATTGCAATTCTGCATGACCGTCTTTGCAGTTACCTGGTATGGCCTTTGCCCACTTGACGGCAGCTACGACCTGGCGGCCGCCGAGCATGTTGAGCGTGGACAGGATGCGCCAGCTGGAGTCGGGCAGGGTGCTGTCGTAGCCCGAGTAGAGCACCTCGGGCTCGATGACCTCCAGCAGCGACACGAGCGTGGGCGTCAGCTGCGGCAGCGACGCGGGGACGATGCTCTTGCTCCCGGAGCCCTCGGCGGCCTCCCTCGCGCCCGGCACGCTCGCCTGCTGAATTCCTTTGATCTTCTTCTTCGTTTTCCGAGCTGGGAAAGTTTGGGGAAGTCACAGGTTAGATAATGGAAAGTAACCACAAAGTAGCAAAAAGACCAAGCGCTGCCTTAATTTTCCCGAAAATTTTAAAGCATTTTTTTAATATAAAATTGTAAATAACTTATTTTGAATGCCAACTGAATACCCTGTGAAAGTACTCTCTGGTTTAATGAATTCCACTCATGTTTCGAAGTCTTAAGTAAGGTTTGTAGAGGGGCCTGCTCCTTAGGTTTCTTTACAAAGGAGATTTCAATAAGCCTCACGACACCTGTTTCGAAACGCTTGTCGGATCAGACGCTTTATAATTTCCTTAATATATTGGCGATAGAAACTGTGTAGAAGAAAGGAAAGAATATAGGCAAGGGTGGGAAGTTAGTGAATCTCTGGAGCCAGGGAAAGCATTTTTGGGAAAGCACTGGGCAGAAGCAGACTTTTTCTTGCCAACTCCCCTGCATATAAATCACTGCTGCAGTAATTAAACCATAAAATTCATATGCCAAGTAAATAAAACATCACACAGGGATGTTAGCTGTAAACTAGAGAAAGTTGAAGCAACAATTTATAAGCAGATTGTCAAATAATAGAATCTCCTACTTGGCTTTCAGCTCTCCTGGATGTAGCCTGCAGAAGTGAACATACAATTTAACTGGGACTAAAATACAACCGTATTCTTTTCCTATGTCTACATTAATTAACCGATTTCTATGCTGGAATTTCAAAGACAGACTCAACCACACAGAAAGTATCATGTAATGTGGTTCCTCTGTAAGAACATAAGACTTAATGACGAATGCAGTATCTTTAATTATCATAAATTTATCACCTTTGGAGAGTAACAGAAAATACCATCCCCCTCCTGACCCCCTTTCTCCCACTGGTTAGGATAGAATTTCCAGAAACTCCATTGCTAAAGATAACAAATTCTCTATGGACCCTGCAGAAAATGCAGTTCTCCAAGGTTCATACACTGGCCACACTTGCATAGATTTTCATGAGGGAAGAGCAAAAGTCATTTCCTTGGAGTTTCCTGTTATTCCTCTCTAAATATTGGAATTGCTGCTCCCAAATCTACTGGGTATTATTTCCCCCTCCATGTTCTATTATAATATCCTTGTTCTCAAATGAACTGTTTCGACTTAAATTTACAAACACACCCTGAGCCTAATACTGACACCTGGGAGGGAAAATTTCCAGCCTAGAAAGTCTGGAAAATTATAATCCAAAGAAACAGATCTGATAAAGAAGTGTTATGCCAGAATTTATTAGGCTATGCAACTAGAGCTGACTTACATATATAGCTGTAACTCTTGGAGGAGCAGGTTGAGATAGCACATTTCTTTCTCACTTCTTTTCAAATATAGAAATAGTACAAATTTCAAGCCAACTCCTTAAGGCAAATTACAGAAGATAAACCAAAGAGATAAACCCAGCAGGGGAATCAAAGTAGCCAAAAATTTTTATTAGGCAAATAGCAAACAAAGCGCTGGCAGAGCAGATCCGTGCGGAGCCCCGGCGCTTCCCGGGGCACAACGGGAAGGACTAGACCGGCCCCGGCCACTGGCCGAGCCGCCCGCTCCGAGGCGGAGCCAGCGCGTCTCTGGGGACATTAACAAGGAACCCCCAAAACGAGAGTTGACAGAAACACGGGTTGGGGTAGGAAATCCCATGATTCTACCGCATAGACCTCTGGTACTTGCAGCTTGACAGCTGTATGCTTTTCCATTCCTCCTTCCCCTACAAATGTCAAAAAAAGCACAAAACAGAAACGGGGAGGTTTCACAAAAGAGTGCTAAAGAGGGTCAAAAATGCGACACATGACTAAAATGATTAGAAAATGATCAAGTACCAAGTTTTGGTGCATAAAGCACCATTTCTGTCTTGGTGCAAGAAGAGATAAGATGTAAACGATGACCCGGTAGATTTAAAACAGAAGCAGGCGGTACTGCACACAGCAGCCAGCTGCGAGGATCGCTGCTCGGTTTGCTGGGGATGTCAGAAAGTCCCATCCACTCAAAAGGCGACCAGACAGACTGATGTGGAAGCACAGCGGCAGCTGAGCAGAACCGAGAGGCAGGGAGCCCCGCGGTGCCCACGGCCGGGAGGAGGGATGCTGCTGCGGGAGACGTGCCGAGCGCGAGGGACCTTCAGACCTGTGCGCCAGCACCGTCCCCACCTCCTGCTGTTCATTAACTGGGTGCTTGGAATCATTACTGGAGAGCTGCTCCAAGGGCGTCTTTATGCATCTAGGATACACTTGATTGCTTTTGAAAAGAGAAACTACTGTCTGAAAAGTATGCAAATTTGTAAATTTAATTATTATCTTCTAAACAACAGTAATTCTTGAACTGTGATCCTAAAATAGCCAAGATAAAAGGCACACTAACTTCTCTGGGTCTGTTCTGCACTTTCTGCTACCTCTCACTTTTCTGCTACTTCTCCTGTACAACCAACTTACCATCTGCTCAGATTTGCCTGCTAAATCGCTGCTTTCATAATTCTCTCCTCTTCACCACTGCACACTATCTTGGGCTCTTCCAAGTTTTTGCATTGCCGAGTTTCTAGGTCCCCTTTCCCTGTCACTCAAAAAGCGATTTCTTTTCTGCTTTTTCCAACAACATATATAATCTTTCTCCTCCAGAAAAATCAGTATTCCCTAGCACTCTGTGTGCCAAGACTGAGGAGACAAAGTTTAGTTGGCCGGGCTCCAAAC
This sequence comes from Crypturellus tataupa, assembly GCA_034781795.1. NCBI lineage: Eukaryota > Metazoa > Chordata > Aves > Tinamiformes > Tinamidae > Crypturellus > Crypturellus tataupa. Next base: position 7,484,587 of record JAWLRI010000995.1, read on the forward strand.
CACACATGGAAGAGTAGCAAGCGCTGGGACATCACTCAGCTTTCATCTTCCTTGGTGCAGAGGCTGCTCATGCCCCATGTCCTGCAGTCCTGGGGCCTGTCTGGGCTCTACCTGCTTTACACAGAGTTCACGTCCACTCAGGCAGCAATGCAAAGGCTGGGTATCAAGTACCACACATGCTTTACTCACCTAGCGTGATTTACACCTCTGAGGTTCATCAATACACTTATTTTTTTAAATTAAGAAGAGAAAGTTTCGGTAAGGCGTGGGGAAGCCCCGTTCCCGCCGCAGCCGGCCCTGCCGCTCGGGGAAGCGCAGGGGTCTCCGGCGCGCGGTCCGGCTCCGCCGAGATGCTCCTGCTCCTCGCTGCCCTTTGGAGCGCTTCTTTTGGAATACGCTAGCATGGGTTTGGGCTGTTAAAGAGTCATGCCCTTCCCTTTACCCACCCCTAAACCTGTGCTCCAGAGCATGGGATGCACTCGTTAGTATGGGATATGAGGGGAGGTCTACAGCCCGCAGGCTTTTCCCTTCTGCTGTTAACAAGGGGCACGTAGAGCCACCTGCAGGGCAGCAAAACTGATGATTCATCAGCTTGGGAGAAGTTAAAGCAGGAAAGAGGAAGAAAAAATGTGCTAACGCAGACTCTTGGTGAGCATTCCCTCCCCAACACAGCTTTGCACTTGCTTTTTACTATGGTTTTGCTGAAATGAAAACTCGGTTTATATTTGCCACTAACAAACGTATTTCTGAGATATTAATGTTATCTGACAATTTTGATTGTCAGGTATCCCCAAGATAACCATGTGAGGAAGTACTGTATCAACTGCTGCAGCTCAAGGGAAAAGCTCAAGCATAAAATGCATCCTGCAGCAGGCAGGACGTCTTGTGCCGTTTTACAGCTGCTGCTTCATCTCTGGTTGATGTGGTCTCTCTCCAGCTTCTCCGTAGCCATCCTGGACTTGGCAGAGAGCAGGTACTAGTGTATTTGTATGTGTTTACTGGAGAGATCCTGACAGACGTTAGAGCCTGAACAACAGGACCTTCCTTTTCTTCGGTTTGAGGCAGAGGCCCAGGTCCAACACAGGGCCCTGGGTGTTCTGCCGTTCCAGGGCTCCCTGCAGGCTTCTCCCAGCTCCGCTGCCTCAGGTGCAGGGGAGGAGAAAGCAGCACATGGATCCGTGCTGACAGGACACGGAATGAGCCCTATTTTTCGTGGATGACTCACTCATACTTAAAGACAGAGCTATTGAGTAAAGACATGGAAGTACAGGAGAAATCTGGATTTCAAAATGATGATTATTCATACTGTAAAATCCGATATGCATTTTTAACACCTTAAAATGCTGCTCAAATGCTTGGTTTAGCTTCAGCAGCAGCACAGCCGTCACTATATATGTGACACAAAAGGAAGAAATGGACTTAACCGTTTTCAAGTTACCTTCCAGGTTCATGCCCGCCTGGAGACATTTCCGGTAGCGGCACGCCGGGCAGTTCTTCCTCCGGATCTTGTCGATAATGCAGTCGTTCCTCCCAGCACACAGGTAGTTGTGCTGCCCTGTGCGCACAGAAACATAAAAACAACCAGTTAGGAGGCAGCAGCCATGTGATTTCCTACCTCTAAACACCAAATACCATTCTTTATTTACATACCAAAGCCAATAAATGTAGGAAGAAATCTTTTATTTTGCTATTTGTCAATGGGCAAATTCATTTTTAAAAAAATTTCTCTTCTGGTTTCCCAAAGCTTTCCTCTAAGGGGTAACCTCTAATACTTCTACAAGAGATGTAACACATCTCCCAACACATTTTATAAGCATTACTTGCAAAGTTTCTGCAGATATTTAGACACAGCTTTCATAATTTAAAGGTCAAGGAACCTCCTCATTGGTTTTAGATGCTGGAATGGAAAAACTTAAGTTCGTGGCATTTTTATGGATCCACAGATTCAGAGAGGCATAGAAATATGGCAAACAGAACTAAAAAAAAAAATGAATTTCTTAGCTCTTAAGAGTAGGGCAATAGCAGACAAGAATGCTACTGATTCTCAATCGTATGAATAGCTGTCCCAAGATAAGGCACTGCAGAAAAAGATCTTATTAAAGATCTTTTTGCATCAGAGGATCAAAAAAGCAGGTGTTTTCATACGTTTGGTGGGGATAAAGCTAATGCCTATGCTTTTACACTGTATTTCACAGCCCTGATAGAACAACAGTGAGAGAAACAAAAACATCTTCCAAGTACTGAGCTGGGAACAACAGAACCCAACTGCTGTTCTAAGAATTTTCTTGCAGAAGAGCTCGATTATGGGATTTGTTTCAAAGCAGCTGTGAAAACTGTGGCTCTGCGAAGTCCATTGCTATGGCTTTAGTCAAGCTTCTTTCCAGGGAAGTGTTTCAAGTTTGACATTCCAAGGAAGCCCTGAGCATTTTCCTAAATGAACCTCCATAGCCTTTTTATTTAAAGATCAGACATTACCAAGCCTTTTATAATTTTGATATTCTAAGATAAAATAGAGAATGGAAAGGCAAATCATTGCTCTGTTTACCATTATTAGTGTTTTACTACATATAAAGCAAATATCCTTGCATACACACGTGAAGCAAACACACAAATATTTGTAAGCCCTGCAGCAGAGCAGGGAGTATCATTTCCCATTTCACAAACATGTTTTATTCAGATCATGGCAGAGTAAATAATGTAAATACGGGTGCTTCAGCTCTAGATTTTTTTTCTGAGCTGTTCCTTTTTTCTTGCTAGAAGGCTTCATCCTCATGAAAGGACGGGTTTCTTAATTTCTCACATTTACTATCTGGCCATTCCTGCCTGTTTTAGAGGAAGGCTGTTTTATTTCTTTATGTTAGATCACATTAGAGCCTTCCTGCCACACGAGCATTTGTGAAGGAAGAAGTGAAGCCGATTCCCCATCCCACTGTCCTGCAAGTGCTGCCCGGATGGGCCAGCTGAGCAGAATGAACCCACCTAGGTTTGCTGTTCAAAGGCAGGCCAAGATGCCCACCTAATAAACCAAATAACATGGTGCTAAACCCTGGGAGCGGGCAAGCGGGGGTGTTCCCAGGATAAGTCACTGCAGATACGAGTGTCTCATCACTAATAGAGCTGGGAACCCAGAGGGCTGCTTCTGATGTATCCTGATACACCCTTGTCAAGCAGCTTCCCTTCCTTCACCTGAAATCCGTTTGCAAAAATGGTTGCAAAAAATTAAATAGTCTGATTCACTTCAGAGCATCCACGAGCAACTGTGTCAAAAGGGCATGAGACAAGAAACCTCGCAGGAGATTTTTGTAACTAACAATGACATAATTTGGGGATAGAGGAATCGCTGTCGTCGCAGAGTCACTGCGAAGGTACTTTGCAGTTTGCCTGCACGCAGTTTGAAGCAGTCGGGCACTGAGGAGCATCCTTGTTCATTATATAACGGCTACCTATGTAGCCCCCAAAATCATACGCTGCTTAGTCTGCTGTTCAAAGGACAGCCTCAAGTTTAGTTTTCCAACATTTTTATTTTCTAGAATGACTTTCCTCCTGTTATAGAAAGGAATCTCAATGGTCCAAAGCCACACACACATTTCTGTTATCCCTAGTGTATCACACATCAACATTTATGTAATGTAACTGATACTGCTTAGAGCAAAAAAAGGTACAATCTTCACGATCATGCGTATGAGATATTTATCGAGTTTCCTCTATGGCGATATAGAAAAAGCAGAACACATTAAAATTAAACCTCACCAACTTCCCAAGTCCTGTCCCCTGCATGGAGACACATATCTGTGTATAAACAGGATATGTAAACAAAAACAAGGCGGTCAAAGAAAAGGAAAGAAACAAGCAGCCCCGGTAACAATACCTCCCCTTATCCTGCGAGTGAATGGCAGTATTTTATAAATGTAAATGCAATCTATGCTTCAGATAATCACACCATTATCAATGGTATTTTGCTATGAAAAGAGCAGTGATAGAATGCTTGGGGTCTTCTAGTAGGATTCTACCAATTACATGGATTCCACTTAAGTTATTAGACTGTTCAAAACAAATTCTTTTTACATATGTGGATTTTACATTTTAACGAGCATTTCCTTAAGGGCGGATCTCACCTTCCACGGCTCTTTTGAAGAACACTTTGCAGCTGCCGCACGTCAGAACCCCGTAGTGGCACCCCGAGGCCTCGTCAGAGCACACCAGGCAGAGCTTGGGAGGTGGTCCCGCCGCCGCCGCCGTCGTGGATGGAGAAGAGCTTACATCTGATCTCATGCCAGGGCTAGGAAAGAGCAGAGATACCCGCAGTTAAAATCCAAGGAATAGGCAAACACACTATCCATCACTACCCGAAACTGTCTTTATTGTCCGCACTAAAGCTCTGCACACGGGTAAACCTACTGACCGCGCACACAGGAGGAGTGAGGGTGTTGATTGCTGAACACCCTGCAGCCCGCGGCACCAACAGCCCCCGTTTGCCAGCGCAGGGCAGGAGCTGCGGCCGGCGCCCCCGGCCACGCGGACAGAGCAACGCCGGCCGCCCCGGCTCCTCATGGGCTTGTACAATGTGTAAACCACTTCAGTGCTCTTCTCTTGCACAGAAAACGCTGTCCAAAGGGGCTCCAGCTCCAGAAAATCCCCATGGCCGGACCTTGGCAGCCGTCCCCGAGGACACTGCAGAGCGTCCCTGTTCCGCGGTGCGGAGTGAATGTGAACAGGCGCTGGCTCCTGCGCTGAAACGACCTTTTCCCTCTCAAGAAACTCTGAGCAGCCTTGGTCACACAAGCAGACACACGCACAAACCCAAACATCATTGTTCTCCAAAGCACACAAAAACCGAGCGTGCAGCCCAAATGAAAATGCCCGAACGCTTCAACAAATTTCAAATTTTGATGAATACAAAACAGGGAAAAGTGACGGGTCTAACACTCAGAGCGGGGCCAGGAGCGCAGAGAGGGTCTAACACCTGGTTGGAGCAGCGGCCGTTTCATGGCTCTAATCAGGCCTGCGATCCAGACGACGGATCTTGTGTTTTCTCATTATTTACTCCTCTTTTAGAGAGTAAAATGCTCTGCACCCAGAACTACAGGGAAAGAATGTCAAGGCTGCACAGCGAAGCACTCAACATGGAAGCCAGCGCAGAGCATAATTCATGCCAGTTCCCTTCAGTTGGTGTCCTCGCAAATGCACAGCTTTAATTACAAGCTCCTCGTAATTCTTACAGTTTGCCTGCTCCTTCAGCACAGAGGTGCTCTGGGAATTAATAACGCAGTGTAATGAAGTTGCTTTGGGCACGGGCCCGCCTCCTGCAAGGGGGAAACGCGCAGCCAGGAGCTCATGGCTGCAGGTTTGCAGGAAAGGAAACCTCGCGGCGGAGGCAGCGAGAACACAGACCTCCTCCTGTCTCCACGCTGAGCTCTGCGTGGGGGCATTTGACTGGTATCAACCCAACTGGTTGAAAACAGCAAACGGCCTGTTCCTGTCTTCGTGCAGGACCGGAGACCTCAGACGATTGGAACGCACATCTCTGCGGGAGCGAAGGAGCTCTGCGGGCGGCCAGAGCCGTGCACCGCACCTCTGCGCACCGAGCGCCTCCGGCACGGAGAGAAGAACCCTGCGTGCCCTGAGCGCTTCCAGCGCGGAGAGAGGAGCTCTGCGCAGTGCGCGCGTTTCCAGCGCGGAGAGAGGAGCACTACGTGCTTCCAGTACGGATAGAGGAGCCCTACGCGCTTCCAGCATGGAGAGAGGAGCCCTACGTGGCACGGAAGCCTCCAGCAAGGATAGAAGAACTCGGCGCCGTGTGCGTGGTTCCAGCATAGATAGAGGAGCCCTGTGCGGCACGGGAACCTCTAGCACAGATAGAGGAGCTCTGCGTGGTGTGCGCGCTTCCAGCACGGATAGAGGAGCTCTGCGCGGCGCGGGAGCCTCCAGGTCGGACACAGGAGCTCTGCGCGGTGCAGAAGCCTCCAGGTCGGACACAGGAGCTCTGCGCGGTGCAGAAGCCTCCAGGTCGGACACAGGAGCCCTGCACGGTGCAGGACGGCCGGCTCTCGCGGCGAGCCCTGCTCTGCCTCACCCTGCTCCCCGGGGCAGCAGCGCTCGCGCACCCCATGCTGCTCCTCACTGCTGCTGTCCCGGCACGCGGCTGTGCCCAGGCTCCTCAGCGCTCTGTGAGTGCAGCACTGCTCAGGAACAACGCGGCAAGGCACCGCGCCGGCCGCCCTGCGCAGCTGGGGCTGGAGCTGGCCAGGGAGCCGCCACGGGGGGACCCTCGTGGACCCCCCGTTCCCCGCAGCGCTCCCGTCTAATCGGACGGGCGACGGACGACGGCTCCAGCCCCAGAGCTGCCCTGCCCTGGCACGGGACACGCGCTGCCTTCTGCAGTTCTGCTCTTCTGCACCTCGCTGACCCACCACGAAGCGGAATTCTGCGTTTCTCCGCTTCGCAGCGCTACCAACAAGGAAGGATGTCAGTACTACGTGCTGGCTGCTACCTCCAAACCAACCACACCAAACCCAGTGTCTACCACCACCAAGGACTATCAAAACAGCAATCCACAGGAGTCACTGATCAGTCAAGATCCACTCTAATGTGCTTTATATCTAAGGGTTTTAGGCCGAGTAGCTCCTTTTCTTACACTAAAACATCTCAGTTTAGGCTCCGAAATACACAGGTCAATTTTCAACAGTGCTGGCATCTGTATTTTCAGTGAGGAATATAAATTGAGAATTTGATGAGTAAAATGTTTAATAACAGAAGAAGAGGGAAGCATCTTTCTAAAGGCAGTCTGAAGACAGCTTATTTAGATACAAAAATAAAATTCCTTATACATTGTAAATTCACAACAAAACCATTTTAAGGAAACATTCATCAAGTGTCATAGCAACTACAGAAGTGCCAAAGCTGTTCACTCACCTTGAGATTTTAACAGGGCTCATTTTCTTTATGAGCACCATAGAAAACGTAATATGAGAAAGAAAACAGATGATATGACTTACAAAACTAAAAATAAATTATTACATTGATTAATAAAGCAGTAGCCAGCAATCTAATCCAGGCTCCTGGCATATCTTTTCAAGCTTGGCTCTATCAGATAAGGCCACTATTTACTAACTGCATGGAAAACTGCCAGATACCGCCTGTTCCCCGGCTGTGTAAAGCAGAATTCCGTGTGCCTGACATAGGGAGAGCAGTATGGATCAGAGAGTGTAAGGGCTAAGCGCAAGAATTCCACATATAAGGCTATAAGCTGAAGCGAATGTGCAAAAAATAGGATAGTTGGGGCTCTAAAACCACCTGGGCTGAGGTTTAATATGAGCCTTTTACCTATACACTATTCAGGCGAGGTGGGAAGAGGACAGCAAGCACATACTAAGGGAGGAAGAATGGCAAAATGCAATATAATAAATAATAAGAAGAAGATACTTTTAGCTATTAGCAGAAAGCTGTCTGAAGCCAACAAAAGCCAACAAACTATGATCCTTATATAAATGAAAGAAACAACATATACACACAAAAAGGACTGAAACGCACTATTTGGGACGTTCAGAGGACAGATTCCTAAAACCCTCCACTGACTGAGAGGGAAGGCTCTGCGGCGGGCGCGGGGTCCCGGCGGGAGAGCAGCCCCGCCGCCAGCGGCACAAACAGCAGCTGCCCCTGCCGACTGTGAAAACTGAGAGATCAGATAGGGCTCACCATAGAGCTGAGAGCCCTGCAATTAGCTATAAAAATTAGAGCAGAAAGATGTGACCGATAACGCTGTGCGCTCTCCGGAGGACGCTTCCTTCGGGCCGCCTGTGCATGGCCTGAAAAAAACACCACTTTAGTCTTATCCTGCTTCTTTCTGTCTTTATCACGAACATTTTATCATCTCCGATACAACACAGCACATATATATTCCTGCCATAAATTAAACACCCATAAACACTGTAATATCATTCAAAAAAACCTTACATTTCTGTTATTTTATGTCATTAAATGATGAAAATCTCCAGTGGTTTAAGGAAGGGACAACCCCGCGCTCTGACTGTGGTTAATAGCCACTGGCCTCTACAAGGGGACGGCACCTCGCAGCCCCCGACCAGGGCTACCGCAAAGTGCGATGAGAAATTAAAGTGCAAGGAGGAAAAAAAAAAGCACTCTGTGACTGTTTAGAAATGAAGTATATATAAGGAAAACATCTGCGAGCTGCAGAACAGGAAAAAGAGCATCTCGGGAAATCGATGGGGCTGCTAGTCGCAGCAGAATCTGTCAGCTCAGCATTTTTCACCTTCTAAAATATCCATCGAGAAGAAAAGTTCAGAGGAAACTCGTAATAAATAATTTTCGCAGACACCCTGACAAGTGAGGTGTTCCCTGGTGCTATATAAATTACCAAAGCAGAGCACCTGCACCCGGCTCCTGCAAACCTCTAAGAAAATCTCACTCCTGTCTGATTGCCAATTCTCATGAAAGAAACGGACAGGATATAGCGAGGGTGGGAAAAAAAAACAGCTCAAAGATGGACTAAATTTATCTAGGTTCCAAGGACTGTAAATAAGTCTATTCATTTTGTCCCTACTTCTAAGGTAATGCTTCACCCATAGGACTTGCTTTCATTCCATGCTAAATCCAGACCACAAGATACCATATGCCGTAAGTCTCGGCTCTCCACCTCAGTATTTAATTAATATACTTTAAAAAGCAGGTTATTTATCCACATAAGTAGGATCGTCAAAACGACAGTGAAAACAATGTCTTGGTGGCATTGCCACCTGGGCCTCATTCCTACCTTTTTGATGACAACAGGGAAGGTGCTCAGCTGCACACACCAACCCAGTACATTTTCCAATTTGTTTACTTCTTTATAAAACTAGAAAACTGCTAATTATTTTTGATGCCTTCTTAAGCAGGGAAGTAGTTTTCAGATCAAGTGTAAATCAATACTAGCAGAACGATAAATATCAGTTAAACTATTAAATTGTATCAGCCAATTGGAAACAAGCGCAAAGTTTTCTGCATTTTCACGCACGCCAACGTCGCGCGGTCGCTGATTTGTATTTGCTCAGTGCCAGGGCACGGCCGACCCGTACCCGGCGGCAGGAGCAGCCTCGGGCTGAGGGGCTCCGGGTCCGGCCCGCAGCGCAGGGTCCCCCCCGGTGCGGCTGCCACCAGGCAACGTTTCCCCCCAAGCCCTGCGCACGCTCCAGCCCGTGCAGCCCCCGAGCGCGTTGCCAGGGGAGATTAAATACACTGCAATCCACGTCCTAGTCGACGGCCTCTTGGGGTGCCGACTGCAACATCCCTGCTGGCGGCAGGAATGCATAAAAAAAACAAATCAAACCCCCCCAAAATCAACTTTTATACAGAACTTATCTGTACTTACGTTATCTTTCCTGCTTTTTGTTTAGAAACGGAGCGGAACTGTTTTGGTTGAAGAACTGTTCTTGATTACACGCACATTCCCCATGACGCCATAATAAATGAAGTATCTAAAACAGATTACAGTATTGAACCAAAGCCTGCAAATAAAGGGATCCAGCATTCCTGTCCGACGGCCCCTCAGAGAGCCGGGAGGATGAATACCCCCCTCCATCACTCACCTCGGTAAAGGACTTGCCGTGCCTGGGCAAGGCAGGGGGGCAGATTTGGGATTAATGCTCTGGTTTTGGGAATGGGACCGTATCAGCACCAAGAACGGTCAAAGAGCGAGGCCCTGCCGAACTCGCTTCATTTCTGAATACAGAAACTCAGCGCAGAGATGTTATTTAGAGTCAGCCTGGTGGGTATAATCGTGCTTCCCCCCGAGGTGGTCTATGTATTTTATAGCAAACTTGAAAGAAATGGAGTACTAGGATTCATATTGACAAAATATTTTGAATATATGAGCCATACCTAAAGCAGCACATAATTAACGTCTGCAGCTATGGAAAAACACACATCTTACTACTCACTTCAGCGCAACTAGCACAGATTGCATGATTCATTGCTTTGTATAAAGTTGCCTCAAATTATGCAAACATTTTTTGCTTACATTTCCGACGACTCTCATGTGCCATAACAAGGATGTTAACCAAAGTATCATGACTGAGTTCAAAACAAAAAAAGGGGGTTTTGGTCCAGACTGAAGCAAGACTATACACATTTTGATAATGAACTATTGTTTCCACATAGTTAAGTGCATCTGGATGCCCAAAGCTCAACCAGAACGCATCCCTTCGCTGCGCACACTGCCACACGGATCTGCCCAGCTCCTCGATGCTGCAAGGGTCGATCCCGACAGCTGAGATTTCTTACGGAGAACCGGAACCGCCACCCGAACCTCGGCTCTCCGAAAGCACACGAAGCAGCAGCGCTGGTGCAGCTGAAAACCGAGAGGAAAACGAAACCCCGGGACGCGCCAGCGCCAGCCACGCGGGGAGCGGCACGGCACCTCTCCGCACGCCGCTGCAGCAGCATCAGCAGCACGGCGAGCGCGTTGCACAGACACGTGGCCGAGGCCTCCCGCGCAGGGACCGCACCGCGCGGCATGTGCGCCCGGCGGAGCCTGCACACGCGCCAAAGGGAGGCTTCCCAGGAGCTCGCACGCATTTTTATGGCGCTCAGAGAGATGTCGATGCGGTGATTCTGAGCGCACATCTCTAGCTCCTTGGAACTGCTTTCTGTAACAGACCAACGCCGGGCGCGAAGGCGAGCACCAGCGGCACGAGAGGAGGCACCGCTGCCCAGGCTCCCTGGAAAGCCTGGTGGCAGCGAGCACAGGACTCCGCGGCACAGGACGGGTCTCCGCAGCACAGGATGGGTCCCCATGGCGCAGGACGGGTCCCCAAGGCGCAGGACGGGTCCCCAGGGACACCGGGCGGCTCTGCTCCCACACGGGCGGTCCGGCGGGCGCCCTGCTCCGT
>JAWLRI010000995.1:7495569-7521244 GCA_034781795.1 Crypturellus tataupa
GGCAGCGCGCGGGCCGGGCCCCGGGTCGCCTTACTGTAAAATGGCGTCTGCTCCCATTTTAGAGCTCACGCAGGAGTGAAAAAGAAACACTAATGCAAGTGAGTGACGGGATTTTTTTTTCTTTTGGACCCTCTCCAAAATGTAAAGGTTTCAAGGGCACAGGCAAAGCTTTCTTGGAATGGATAAATGGTAATTGATGTTGCAGCTGCAACCTTAGCTAGAGCTCCTGGGACTTCAAATGTACTACAGCTTTAGAGCATTTATGACCAGAATATGATAATTAAGTTATATGTTCTAAACTTTTACATTTATTACAGTGCTCCCATAAAATAGCCAAATAAAACCTTACCTTAATTTCTGCGTGAATCAGTTTACTCACATTTTTCCAAAGGTCTTTTTTTTATTACTTTCATTGTGCATCCTTGCTTCCTTAAAAAAACAGACAGTAAAAACAAGCAATAAAGTAAATTTCCCTAATACGTCTTGTATTTAAAGTGTGGAATCAACAATCATGCCACATCCGAAGCCCTGCTGCTTGCTGCGTGGCAGGAGGTGTGAGAGGTGCGCGGGGTTTTACCGGTGGTGCTGGCCCACCCGCTGCACACCCAGGGGCAGGGGCTGCAGCGGCTGCAACGCGGGGCTGGCACCTGCCCCAAACGTCACACCCTAGCGGAGTCCCCTCGGCACGGGGAAGGAGCCAGCTGCAACGGCTGGAGGAAAGACATCTGAAATGCTAAGGGAATCAGTATCACACGGAATCGCACATACATGAAGCTATAAGCAGGTTTAGGCTTGAAATTAGAAAGTGCAAAGTGTATTTCTGCTATTGAGAAAATCTGTAAGACTTTTCTGCTATCCACATAATCCCACAACGGGAATCCTGACAGATTTTTAGGAACGCACATACACAGTCTTGTTCAACATACTTAGTAAAATTATTTTCTGTTTTGCTGTAAATATTAGTAAATAAAAACAAGACAGCAGATACAAAAACCTAGCTTTGCTGAGGAGGAGAAGGGAAGGGAGGAAACAGAGGAGAAGCAGACAGGCCCTTCTCCTCCTTCTCCCCTACAGCGGCCCTGGGTCAGAACGGAGCTGAGCGCCGGGACGCGGAGCCCCGGCCCCACGGCCGCTTCCCGCCCGCGCTGAGCCCTTCCTCCTGGCACGGGCGCGCAGGCTTTGTCAACAAAAAGCCTACATTTACATGTGAACCGCCTTATTATGGAACATTAACCAACGTGTTACATTCCCGGCGCTGCTTCAGTGGAAATATATGAAGAGGAGGGAAGGCGATGCACGCCAATTTTAGATTTTGGCCTCGCTCCATTTGATATGGATCCAGAATGAGTTGGTTGACTGTTGAGTCAGAGGTTGTTCAAGTGACATTATTTTACATTTGACTGGTTATTGTTCTTTACACTTTGAACAGGAGTCCAGGAGCTCCAACCCCACCAGCCAGCAAAATAAAAGGAGCCGGCGCAGTTTAAACTGGAGTCTTGCACAGCAAAAAGCAGTATCCTTAAATGACACCCTCTTTAACGGCTATAGCTAAAAGAAAAGATCCCACCTCGCTATTTAAAACCTTCTGGCATGTTACCCAATACCTGTAATGCACAGTAATGACTTCAAGACAGCCTCCTTGCTAATACAGAGGTGGGAAGAGAAACTGAGCATTCCCTGGCCACAACATCAGGGAGTGAAACAAGAACTGTGTTATTAGCAGATAGAGCAATAATATAACCCTGAACTATTAAATCATCAAGGCGCACCCTGTTAATTCACTTTAGCCAACGCTCATTATAAAATTGAATATTAAGAAAAAAATCTAAATACTGTCATTTCAATACCAAATGTGTCCTCCTAGTAGTAAGAATAGTAGTAAGGGTAGGGGTAAGCATAGGGGCAATATGGATTTACATTTAACACGGGCACGTATAACCCAGGCATGATGAGAAGCGAGGTCACTGCGCAGATGGACGGCTCCAACACAGAAACCTGCAGGGCACCTGACGGCTCCGCTGATTTCCAGCAAACCCGCTCTCCTCGTCCCGTCCTCTCTGCTTCCCCACGTCAACAGCAGTGAACATTGCGGCAGGTTTTGATCCCCCTGAAGGGGATGTTTTACATTCAATTCCGCGTTACGTCCATTTGTTTTCTGAAGAGCGAGCAGTAGTTAAGGAAACAGCTGGAGGAAGAATGTTGGCCTATGTTTAATAAGAGAAACGCGGTGTAGTACAACAAAGGCAATAACGGGAGAGACCGGCTTTATTACACGGACCTCGGCAGGAGGGAGGCGGCGCTCAGGAGAGCTCGGAGACCAAAAAAAAAAAACCCAAACAAGCAAAGCACAGGATCGTGGGCACTCTGCTGGACAGAACCACTTAATTCTAGGTAAAGATGATTGTAAAATGCTCTTCATGGCCTTGAAGCTGGATTCTGACCTCTAGCACCAACTCAACTTAAAAACCTTGTAAGGTGCCTGCCCAGACGTGTGTAGATTTGGGCCATACTTATTCACGAGCAATAAGGTTGCTCACGAAGGTAATTTATGATTTTTCTTATGCTATTAGAGAGAGCAGTGACTCGTTTAGGAAAGATGGGGAGCAAATTCAGCCAGTCCTGGAGCCTTAAAGAGCAGCAGCAGCGGAAGGCCAGGAGCTCCCCGCGCGGCACGGGGTTGACCCTGCCCTTCTTCCCACTTGGGAGCATTACCATGCTCCTTCCCATCTGCACCTGAGTATAAATACACATCTCAGCTAAAAACTCAGCAAACCTGTCTAAATTGTACTCTTAAATCTCACACAAAATTTTAATACCTTTACCAATACAGCTTAGCTTTCTTTGTCTGCCTCTGCCACCTCTGATGCAAAGAAGATATATAAAACTACTCCTAAAATACTCACCTAGGAACAGGAACAAAAGTAATACATGAGCTTAATGAAACAGAAGCAGCCACCCAAACTTCTGTAACATTTCAAAGGGTCAAATAAAAAGTACTGCCATAGACCTGTAAGGTGCACACAGCTCCTGCATGTGATTCTCATGGCATCTGTAAATCAACTTTATTGAATTACCTGGCAGGGTGGTATAATTACTTTTGTCAACAGTGTTAAGCAATTAAAGATAAAATTTCTGTTATAACACGCATACTTTGTAGGTTGTTATCCGTTATCTGCTTTCATTTCCACTTGGCATCCGTATGTCACCTTTGAGACTATCAAGATGTTTCACCAAGTTCTTCTTGTTTCATACCCCTGGACTTTGAAAGAGCTCCCTCCCTTGGCTCCTCTGTGTTCCACTCTGTCCAGGCCTCGCCTGCTGCGTCTCTCCTATATTTTTCATATTACTTTATGCACTTTCCTCTGTGCTCTTCCTCTCCCCCTCCTCCGTGGCCGTAGGAAGCTGCCTCCGTGCCCTGCCGAATCTCGCAGCGCTTCCTGGCCGCATTGTTCCTCTCTGTATTTTCTCTTCCTGCGCGGGCTCGGGCTCCTCCCCGGCTCGCCTCCAGCTGCAGATCCCATCAGCAGCCTGTTTACCTGTTGACCTGGTCACCGGGGCGGGCGCTGGGCACGGGACCGGTGCCCGTACACCCGGCCCGGGCACCCCTCGCCGGGCAGCGCCCCGCACACCCCGCACGGCTTACGTTAACTCCCAAGGAGAACAATTACACCACCAGTTACACACTATTTCCAGTTCCAAATGGTGGATCTCCACTGTTCTCTCGGAAGGTTATTAAAACTTTCCTGGCAAGGAACTTTTCTTTCCCTTCCCGAATTTCAGCGTCAATTACAGTAATTTCCACTCTCGTAAAGGTTTTGATGAAGATTACAAGGCTTTTACACGGCATCACCATCTACCACTGTCTCCCACCAGTTTTCACTCTCGTTCTGGTCACTCAGCTTTGCTATCACACCTATCGCGCGTCCCGTCCCGTGGGTTCTGCAAATGGAAATAAACCCAGACAAGAATTAACCATCCCAGCTAACTCGATATGTTTTCATGTAGGGTAATGACGGTCCTTACTATGTCACCGAACCTCAGGGAGCAGAAGAGGTGCTTATTTGAGAAGCACAGCCACAACGAACACTTGTCTACTGCAAACAGCGAAACCCTTAACAGCAGAGACGAGCTCGAGTGCTCTTCTCCCCTGCTGCCTCCTGGAGGGAGCTGAACTTCCGATAATTATGCTCCTAAATTAGAGATCTCAGCACTCTTAAATTTAGATGAGATTGACTAAGGCCTGAATATAAATTACACACAATTATAAATTGTTATTTCAACAGTATAAATAGTCGTGTCCCGATAAGAAGGAACTATTTTCCCAACTCTGGGCTCACGCATCAGCTCCACTCTTCAGCTGCAGCATTTGCCCACCTTATAGAAGTTCCATGGTATTAATGAACCGCTGGGTGCACAATGGCTCTACACGGCGTTTCCTACACGTGACAGGTTCCCCGTGGGCCCTGCTGCGCCGGGCAGGACGAGGCCGCGCTCGCTCCCGGCTGCGGCGCCGCTGGGGCCGGCGTCTCGGCCCTGCAGCTGCGGCAGCCTCAGCCCGGCCTCCGCCGCACGAGGCCATGAGAAAAGAAAACAAGAAAACCCACCCCGCGCAAGCAGAGCCAAAGGTCTGTATTTTTTCATCTTAGCTGTAGATGGCTCGAGTGAGGCCAAGAACTGCAGATAAGCAGGCCAGCCTTTTCAAGGAGAGAATGATAAGCGTTTCCCTGTATTGCTTATTCTTGCAGTTTTAATCACCAGTCTTGCAGCATCTGGCCTTTTTCCTTTAGCTCTGCTTGAGAGTTTACAATTGTGAGAATCGCTCTTTTCTGAAGAAAATCTCTGCTGAGCCGAAAACCATATGCAGGGTTCAAAAGGCAAAGAAGAAAATTCACTTGGGTATTTTTCTGCGTCTCATGATTAAATCAAGTCCCAAATCCCGGTATTAGTAGTACTTTTAAGTTTTAAAAGCAAAACTTAAAATGTTTTAAGCACTTTTTGATGAAGGGGAAAACAAACGGCTCGAGGAGGGATTCCCAGCTCGCTGCTAACGCTGCTCAAGCAGACTCCACCGTGCGCTAATGCAGCACGATGCAGCCCAGGGCTGGGTGCGCGCTGGTGTCCGTGCACACAAACCATGCAGCAACAGGCAGGTATCTCCAAATTCCAAATATTGTGTGGATAGAGTGCGCCCAGGGGCCTGAGCGCACCAGGAATTCCATAATGCAGAGGCTAACGGAGATGCACGCCGTCGCTGTGTGTTCACTTCAGCTCTGTGCCCCAAACCCTCCTCCTACAGACGCTCCAGACGTGACACAACCTGCTCTCTGCTTTCCTATGCGGCACCAGCAGATTGCTCACTGTGGCCTACAGTATTCTCCAGCGATCACTGTGCTGGGAATTCTGAATTGTATTCCCTTCTGCTGTTAAATATCTTTCAATAAGGTCATAAATTAGTAATGCAGCTTTTTACATCAGACAAGGACTGTGACTGGCAATAAGGACTGGGTTTGACATGACCTAAATGAAACACTTGAGAAATACAAACTCCACTATGGAGACAGCAAGAGTTAAAGTGTTGGTACAGGACATGCACAGTAAAGATAAACATTCAAAATATTTAGAATTAACTTGTATTATCTCTTTCAAAAGCAGTTTCTGAATTTATTTTCAATTTTGACAGAAAACCAAAGTTTTTACACACAAGTTTAAAGAAAAGTCTCCTCCACACATAAGAAATTTGCTTCGAAGTTACTAGACATGGCCCGAAACAAGGCCTCCACTTTCAAACCTCCCTCTTCTAAACATCTTCATTGTTTGGCTCTGAGGACACGGAGTGTTAGGTCTCCTGCTCCGACTTTCTAAAGCCTTGGAACAAGCTCTGAGAACACACTCGCTTATTCAGATCCGTCCCGGCTGCTGCTGCAAAGCAAGTGCTAGTCTCTATTTTAGTATTCAGCTCTATTACCCCCACGAAGGCAAAACAAGCCCAGCAGTTGCCAGAAGTACAACTGCTCTTACAAAACAGCATTGCCTGGATGAGGATAGTCTTGTTTAAACAGATAAGCATTTTTGCAGATTACAGAAGGAGATAAAATTAAGTTGGAAACCGGATTCTATACAACAAATAAGTAAATTAACCACAAAGAATATCCGCGTTGCCGTTTCAATGGTATTGCCAAGATACTCTCGGATTTTCTTTTGACTTCAGATTAAAGGTCAACAGAGATTGTATCTAAGATTGCTGTTCAAGAAACAATTACTGTAAAATTCCCTTTAAAAGCACGCTTGCTTTCCCACCCAAACAGCTACGGGTTCTTGCTACAGGTAATATTAGGGTAAAAGGGCACAGGCAGGATCGCCCGCCCGGCGCTGCCGCAGCCACGAACCCCTCCTGCTCGCACAGGGGCACAACTGGCAGCCCTTGCCCACCTGGGGAGGCTTCCCTGGCGCAAGGATTCCCCTAGGAGCACGCAATCATATTTTGAAGGGAGGAGGGGAAAAATAAAGAAGAAATCCATTAAAGGGAGCAGTCTTCCTGGGCAAGCTACAGCATAATCGCACAGGCAAAAGGATCGGTTACAGGCATTCACCAAGTCTGGCCATTCCACAGCTTACAGTGCGGCTATATTTAACCCAACACCACCAAATTAGAGCACTCAGATATTGGAAGAAGTCCGGCCACGCAAGTGCAAAATGCCAAGCTATCGAGGCCGGGTATGGCCTGGTACCTAAAGCACTCGGCTTCGCGCGTTCTTGGCAATCTTCTCCTACCTTGCAGTTCAAAAGAAGCCAAAGATACTACCAGGAGAGGTAGTTTTGGAAGTAAACTCTCAGTTTCAGCTACACAAAGACAGTGGGCGGTCATGGAGAGAGTGGTGGCAGCACCGAGAGCCTCTGCACAGCAATGGGGACCCCGTGCTCATCCCCGCGAGCCGGTCCAGGTCCAGGCCCAGGTTTGCCTGCTCCTCCCAACCTGCTTCCAGGCAAAGGCCAAGAGCTCCCTCCAAAACATATTATGCCTTAACATCTGATTAGCGCTAATATCCTTCCCCAATTTAATATTTACACCAGGAAAGCTATTTAATTGGAGGAAAAAAGTTTTATTTTTTGAATTGGAAGGGGAAGGAAATGACCAAGTAAAAAGGCATTCTTCTAGGCCTGAATGCAAGTCACAAGCTGCAGGCGCAGGGCGGCCAGCTGGCCCGCGGCCCATTTACAGTAGGTTGTTTACTTGTTGTCTAACCAGAGATAAGTATAAAGTGGATCCTTGAGCCCAAAGAATGCAGGTTTCTGTTGAGAAAGGAAGGAAGGACAAGGAGCAGACGAGCATTAAACGCTGGCAGCCGAAGGCTCCTGCTGCTAATTCCATGTTAGCACAGCACTTTGTTAATAAGCGCTTAGCAAACTTAGCAAGTATGAAATTAAGACCCTGTTGTGTTGAACGACGCAAGAACACACACGCACACGGCGAAGGAGGAACGTGGAGGAACAACCGCCCGCCGGGACCGCGCTCCCCGGGGAAGGCGCTGGGCTCTGCTCACGCTGTGCAGCTGAGCAGAAGGCCACCGGGCTGCAATGTTGTCCCCGCTGCGCCGGGCGCAGGGATTTAAGAGCCACCTTCCTTTGGGAGTTCCTCTTGGGTAGCCCTTGTGATTCACGAGGGAAAATTGGGAAGAACAACTCGGGAATGGGAGGGTGCGAGTGTGCCAGGTGACAGGAGGCAGGAAGAACGCAGGGCGCTTTTGAGGCAGCTTTTCAGAGCAGTAAGACACAGCTGGCAGTGCCAGGCCGGGGCCTCCCTGGGCTCCTGGAGCTGCTGCTGCTCAGTCGCGTCCGGAGGAGCCTCGGGCGGGAAGCAGGGATCCAGCAGCAGCGTCCCGGGCTGCCCCACGGTCCCCCGCGATGGGCAGTGGGCTGCGGCAAATCCGCTCAGTCAACTGTGTAAAACACGGCAAAATCAATGACAAAAAATGATGCATCTCATCCATAGCTTCAGACTTAAGCTGTGGAGCACGCAGGTTGATTCCCGCTGCTGTTCACTCGCAGAAGAGCGGGTGCTAACGCGTTCCCTCCGCGGGCAGACGGGGCTGCGGGGCTCCTCCGCATGGCCTTTCCCCGCACTGCCCCGCTGACCCGCCGCGGTGCTGGGCCAAGGTGCCGGGCACTGTCCTTCCCCACGCGCACGTCACCAGGTGACAGATTAGGCAGCAAGGCTTCACTTGGACAATAAGACAGGATTTTCACCCGCTGCGGCAGGCATTGCCAGCTCACGGGACAACGCAAGCAAGGGTCACTAGGAGGGGAATAAAGCAGTTTTCAAGGGCCAAAAGAGCCTCTAATGATGTGAATTGCCCACATCTATTCTGATGCTGCAGTCCTGTGACTTGCTTCGTTACCCACCGCAGCAGCACAGCTAGACGGATCTGCTGCAGGACGGCCAAGCCTGCAAGAGCCACAGCTCTGTGCAAGGAGACCCAAGGCCCATGCAAGAAAGAAGGTGTCAAGGCAAGGGAGAAGTCACCAAGGCAGAATTCGCCAAGAAGGGACTGCGGATAACCATGAGACACTCTGGTAAGTGTCGTGGTGGTTTTTTTAAGCAAGATTAACAATAAATACACACACACACAGATGTTGCTACCTGGTCGCTTTCATGCGCGCAGGAATGCGAGCAGAATGCAACAGAGACGGCCAGCCGGGACGTCCCGCCGGGGAGAGCCGGGGACGGCGCTGCCGGAGCGGCGCAGCGAGGGTCTGGGCAGCGCGGGGAGTGAGAGGCTGCGGGGCCAACGCAAAGTTACGTAACGTTGTTTTTGCACGGCTATGAACAAAGTTGCAATGCACAGGAAAAACCCGGCTGCTCAAACACTAGCATGAAAAAAATAATCTTTGAAAATTATCTGAAAACATCTGTTGACTCAGCCCAAGAGAAAAAAATGAACACAAGAGCAAAGTAATGGATATCGGAGCATCCTGCGACGCTGCCATTAGCTCTCGCCCAGCCTGGTCTCACACTCACAAAACTCCCCTGAAACACAGGCGGGAGGAGCTCGTCATCGCGCTGCAGCAGCAGAGCCCACCAAACACCTCCTAGCCCTCAGCTTGGGCTTTCACCGTTCACTTCTACACTGCAGCAAAGGCCAACTCCAAGCAATTAATCCTGCGCATTACCTACACATTTCACTTTCGTAATTAACGTTCAGCTTGTTTTCCAGTAACTGGCACAGACAAAAACAGGACAAAATGCAGCTTGCCGTCACCTACCCCAGCTGCCAGCTCCACTGTGCTCGTGTCCTCCCTGATCAGCCCCGCGCAGCGGAGCCGGGGGCAGAGGTGCTAACACAGAGGGGCCAGGGTGCCCCAAAAACATCAATGCAGACAACTTGCAAGGCCAAACTCACCTGGGAACTAGCTCCCTCCTCCTCTAACTGAGCAGATAGAGCACAAAGACCAGAACCAAAGTGTCCTCCGCGATGCAGGTAACCAGAGATAGGGTCTGTCGGGCTTCCAGGGCCTCCTTTTGGCCTTGGGGTTCAAACGTTGAACAGGAAGCACGGGGAAAACAGGAACCGAGCCCCAGGCAACTCCTTGCTTCACCCCACCACCACCACACACACACAGAGGAGTCCATCGGGAACACTGCACAGGGAGCTCCAGGTCGCCTTCAAGAACTGGGAATTGTCAGAACATAATTCCCACGTTTCTGTTTTGTCAAGGGGAAGAGGTTCCACCAGGACACAAATCACAGAACTGCGCTCTGGACCTGAAACGCCAGAGATCAAGGAGGCGCAGGTCTCAATTAGAAGGCAAAGCAAAGAAATGGTATGTGCTGTTAGCCTTCAAACGGAGAAGAACACAGAAATAATTAACATGATGCCTCTCTGCTTAGAAAGAGGCATCAAAAGCTTGAGGACAGAAAATACATTAAGGATTCCGAAACACACTCACTGCTTATGCATCAGACACAGCTTTACTCACTAGAATCACAATTCTGGGACAACCGTTCATGATTCCTAACCAGGGAAAATTTACAGAATTACTGAAACTCACTGGCTACTAGAGGAACTTGCACATCATTTGAGTTGCTCCTCTTAGATTAGTGGCAAGAGACCGATGGGATCTCCCAGAACAGGGAGTATTGGTGTCCAGCAGGTAAATAAAACCTCCTGGGTATGGCATCACGTATTCCTGGACACCAGCAACTCACCGTGTACATTCCAAAAAGAAAAATGAAAAGCCTTCCATGCTCTTTCCTAATATCCAACAAAATTTTGCAAAGAAACCTGCACTGAAGGCAGCTTTGGCGTGGGAACCTTAAATGTACTGGGAGCAATTGCTTATAAATCTCAAGCAATTGTTTTCTATATGAAAGAGTATAAGTAAAAGCACTGAATTTTATCCTTTGTTTTTAAAAGAGGAATATAAAGAGCATTATTGGAAAGGCTGTGATACTGCTGATCTCTAAGCTTTCTCAAACGAACGCGCAATACCCTGCCTCTTGGATCGCTTCCGATATTCGCCATTTCCTACACTCCACATTGCAGCGCGCGGTCGTCGCGCTGCGGGGAAGGCGGCGTGCAGACCCCGCAGACACAGAGCTCTCCAACGTCGCTGCGGGGATGGAAGTGCGGAACAGGGAAGTCACTGCGGACAGCAAAGGTGACAGAGCAACCCAGCCTAGCGGAAGGCTTTAATGCTTAGATATCTTGGGGACTAGAACTACTACATTTAAAAGTGAAGGATGGTTTTCAAGAGTTTCCTTAGGCAGCTTTCTGTACAGTCAGCTTTCTGGAATTCTCTCCATTTACGTGCAACTTTTCCAGACAGAACCGAGTACGAAGGCACACACATTATGTGTACGTACACACGCATACACCATGCAGAACAGCAGCGTGCGGGTGGGCGCAGCAGCTGTGTCGGTGCCACGGAAGGTCCCAGCCTGCAGCAACGCAGCCAGCGCCGTTCCCACCCCACAACCATCCTACGCAGTTGGAGGCTCCATCCTGGCAAGTCACCGGGGCTAGACCAGCACTGGCGCGTGGGACAACCTGGGAAGCGTTCTCTGATAGTTAGCGGAAGGGGTTTGCTTTTTAAAAGGCTCCATAGGCCTCTCCAACACCCCCAAAGCAGCCCAGGCTACTGCGGAGAGCACGGGGACACCACGGCTTTGGAAGCCACCACGTCCCTGCCCGGTGCAAAGCACGGTGCCTCCACAAACTGCTGCAATGAGCTCGGGCAGCAAACCCCCACGGAGGAAGCTCTTCTGAATACCCCTTCTTACAGCAGGCACACAAAGGAACGTGGAGGCAAAGAAGCAGCAGCTCCTTTGCAAACCAGGAGCAGGTCGAAGGGATGTCCGTCCCCCCAGGTGGGCACAGACACCTCTGCAGGGCCCCCGCACTGCACGAACAGGCGCCCGAGCGCAGGGCTCCGTCCTCCCCACGGGCTCCGTGTCCTCCCAGCAAAGCGCTCCGCGGGCTCCGGCCTCTACAACATTCCTGTTTCACACCAGAAGCTCCGGCACCACATTTCAGTTGTGTTAAGTCATTCACAACATTCAAGTAAGCTGGGATGCCTTTGAACAGACTTGTCTCCTCTAGACTCTGGAAAGTTAAATCATTCCAAAACTCGCTAAATTAGTTTTTATTAAAATGGAGGTATCGGATGAGGTTGTCAGATGCAAAAAATGGGAGAAACGAGGGTGCAGGGAGCTCTCAGGAATCGCCTGGTCTGGATTATATCCAAACTGAACCAGTTAGGTGATTCCCTCCCCGCCCCTTGAAAGCAGATAGTATTAAAGTAGCAGTGTTTCCACAGACCATATTTGTGATATGGGACCTCTTCCCTACTTTCTGCTGCTTCAAATAAGATGACAACAAAAAGCATAATATTCTCTTATTCTGTTTCAATATACAGCTTTTATAGCAAGTACCTGTTTGATACAATAATTTGGCATGCTCGTAAAGCTTAATCCTACTGAGCTAAATGAGAACATGGCAATTTATACCTCTGACACGAGGAGAGGAAAAAAGTAAAACCGAAAATAGCATGACACTTCCATTTCAACACAGCCTGCTTCCTCTGGAATCCACCAGAGGTTATCAGTGAAATAAATAAATGAGAACAGCATTATAAAAATAACTCACTAATACATCTTTGGAGTTTCCGTATCAAAATACACGCGTGTTTTAAGTAGAAAAAATGGTATTAGAACAGTTTCATGCATTCATAGCAGACCTGCTATTCAGAGGTGAAGCTGTCTGCAGCGATACTAATGGGAGAGCAGCTAACTTCCTCAGGGGACAGACACAACAAAGCAGAGCCTCAACTGAGCCCTGAGTACATCCACGCTCTGCCCGTCCAGCAAGCTCCTATCGTCAGCCCCCTCCCTGGCGATGACCGGTGCCCGGTTCCGATCCCAGCGCCGCTCCAGCCCCGGACAGCTCCTGGGCCAGCTGCCCCACTCGGGAGGCTGGGGCGCACGGGGGGCTCTACCCACCTGGGGGCACCACAGAAGCTCGGGGGGTTGCGCGTTCTTCCCGCTTGCAGTTTCTCTGGTTGACGCTGGGTTACAGACCCGTCTATATTGCGCGGCTAAAGAAAGGGCCCCCAGTCTTCACATGCCGTGCAGAGTGGCAGGCGGCCTCGCAGGAGGGAGACTAGCGGCACCAGCCTCAGGGCCTGCAGAGACACGAGGCACCCGGTGGCCAGGGCAGCCCTCTCCTTCCTACTCGGTGCCAGGCCCGAGCAGGACACACAACATTTACATCAGGATTTGCAGACTGCATTTATTACAAAGGTGCCACAAGGAAAGGCCTGGATGTGCGGCTCCCTCCTAGCGCCTCCCTTTGAGTTACAGCAGCACTACCCACCCCTGTTATGTTTTACCCCCTCTCAGTCCCTTCCTCAGGTACCTGCAGCCTCTCCCCTCCTCGCCTGCCCCAGCGCTGCCGCTCGCCCTGGAGCCCGGCCGGCTCCCAGGATCCTGCTCCTGTCCCGGCCCGCACGGCCCCCGGCTGCCTCCCCGAGCCCGGCCCTTGCAGGAAACGGAGGAAAACGCCCCAACCCGGGTCCTCGGGAGCATCCAGGGCTGCCGCAGCCTCCCCAGGCGCGAGGGGACCCTCAGGGTGGCTCGGGTCCCGGCAGGCAGCGACAGGCTCCAGCCTGCAACAGCGTCAAAGGCAACAGGGGCTGCGTAAAGCAAGGCTCTCCCCCCAGCGCTCCAGAAAATTTTAGAAGCTTTTGGCTAACAGCCTCCACCCAAAAATGTTATATCTAGATTTATATACACACACACACCAGCTTTCACAAAGCCATTTCTAACAAGCCTGTAAAAAAAAGCATTAAAAATCTATTGAATTGCAAACTTAAAAAACAAAACAAGCCAACTTTTAAGCATTTAACGATCAAACCCCTCTAAAGGACTACAAATATTCTCAAATATTTCCATTTTAAAGACAACAGCAAATGTATTTTATCAGACCGAAGAATGATTACACGGCCGCTGCATTCGAAATCCAGGCTTACAAGTTAACAGGGAAATGAAAACAAGATCTTTCAAAGTGACTACAGAGAATTTTGGCACTTATTGTAACACAAAACACAGCAATCCAACTAATGGAGCTTGTAATCCAAGAGGCAGACACACTAGATAAGGATTTGAAACCCAGGGCGATTACAGCAGTTCAATGTCATTTTCATTGCTAACCAATATAATTTTAAGCCCGTAGAAGGAGGAGTACTTTTGCAGAAACAGACATGAAAAAATACATATAACTAATGTGTAATATTTTGTCATGCTTAAACACCAAATGCAGCACAAAGTGCAAGCATCATTTGCAAAACCATCAAGAAACCAAAATCCTTTTGCACAGAATGCAGAAGTTCAAAACTAATGCAGCTGATAATGCTGTAGTTATGAGCTTAATTATTTAGTTTCTACAGTATTTTTTCTTTGCAGAAAGTTTGAATAGGTGTTAACACCGCAATTCCAAAAGAATACACCACAAAAGAGAACCAATATCAAGTAAAAGGAAAAATAACACCATCCACGCACGCTCAAGTTGGTACTTTTCCACTGCTTCAGCAATGCCATGATGCTGGGCAGCCTCTTTGCACTAGTGAGAATTCAGCTCTCCCCGTCCCTCCGTGTGCACATACGTGTGCGTGCCCGGTCCCTTCCACGGGCACACACATGTTCCTGGCGACATTATTAGACAGCATTACCAAAAATGCTGCATTGAAAGACCCATAAGTTCTTCTCCTGCCATATCATTTACCCTCTGTCCTGCCCCAAAGATCCCAGCGGGTCTGCACTCCCACACCCCATCCCTAGCACCTCTCTGTAGCCAAGAATTGCTGCAAGGTGCCAAAAAGCAGGTAATCTGCACTGGTTTGTGAATCCTGGTGTTAACCGCCTTTAAGAGACAGCACACGCTTTCCATTGCCAAAGGACAGCTTAGGATGTCGGGTTCCTTTTCTGGTTCTTGTTTATTTAGAGTCAGCGTTACTAGGTCTACGGCTCAGTAAATGTTTTCACAGTTATTTCAAAATGCAATTGATTCATCCACTTGATCTCTGTTGATTTGATCTTCATTTTAAATCAAGTTTTCCTCAGTGCTTAAAGCAAAGACATGCTCCTAAGGGATCCTACTGCTCAGGAAGCATCTGAATGGGTCATTTCATAGACAGTCTGCTATTAGATTTAAAATGTTTACTTGAATATTCTCTAAACAAAAAAGAAAGAAAAGTGTAAAATGAATTTCCATATTCCTTCACTCATCTCAACCCTTTTAAAGCTTCCCTGGGTACCAAATTCAGTATCTCTAATATTTGTATAAGCATTTTAAAAGCTTATTTTGAGGGAATATTATTCTGGTCCACTTCACACTAAGAGGACCAACAGGCTAGGATCTTAATAAAGCAATGAATTTTATCTATACAGTTAATTAACTTTATACCGGAATAATGTGATTAATTGTAGAATTCAGATGTAATGGAAGACAGAGAAACCCACCAGGCTAGACAGACCATCAGGGGACTGGCAGCACAACAAGCATGGCTTTAACAGAGAAACGAGCTAGTGCTCCAGAAAGCAAACACCAGCTTGGTAAGAAACACAAACACATGATAATACACAGGACACAGACACATATGTGCCTATGGAGTAGCTGGGCTGATTTAAGTATATTTTTGACAATTTACACGTGATTAAATAGAAAGCTACAGAAAAAAAAAATTACACTAACACATTACAAATGCATTCGTACGCATCTGATTTTAAGTGATATTAGAGATTACTTGCATAGTGCATAATTCTTTCCTGAAAAAGTATTAATTTGCTGATTAACGTCCCGTGAAAGCATCCCGCGCCCTTTCCCGTGACCCGTGCTGTGAGATTACAGGCAGTTAACAGCTGATTAGGAGCCCGGAGAGGATTCGGCTCCGCCGAGCCGCAACAAGCGGACACCACCTGCCATGCCAGGCACCACTGGTTGTGGCTCGTGTCTTTATGGCGATGCTCTACCATGAAGTAATTGTATTTGTACCGATTATCACGTCCTGTCACCCTTACAGGGCAGCAGTTCCTCTCCTACCGATGCTCTGTCCCTGAAGGCAGCGTGCTCATGCAGTAGCGCATCAGGACGGCCGGTGTGCGCGGCCCCGAGCGGCAGGGAAGCTGCGGGGCTGCCCTCCGCCACCGCGGCTGCAGCGAGCGCGCGGCATCCGCACGCTCCGAAATGGCACGCGAGGGCATGCGTCGGAGACCCATTGTACGGGATTCAGAAAATCCAGAGGACGGGGTCCAAAGCTAAAAACAATGCCAGAAGCCCAAACACACCAGGCAGCGCAATCCTTTCCAAACATCATCTGGAAAGAGGGAACATACAACCACACGGAGCACCCCCAGCCACAGGACAGGGCTCCCAAAACGCTCTGGAGGAGCCGCGGAACGGCTGAGACTGGGACGCAGGAGCACAAAGTCACAGCATGGGCAGCAGGGAGCTGCAGGAGGGCCCTTCTCGGCACAGCTCCCTGGAGAAGCCCGCGTTCCTGCGCCAAACCCGTCGAGCTGCCTGGTGCAGCGCAGACGGAGCCGGCGGGCCCCGCAGCAGAGCCTCCACGATCCCGCTGCGGAAGGACAAGCACTGGCCCTTCTCCGGCACTCAGCGACGCTAGTAACATTGCAGAACCCGGATCCTCCGGAGAAAAACCGAGCAAAGAAATTAAGCCACGAGGCTGTAAAACCACATCTACTATTTGCTTATTTTGACACGGTACATTGTCCACTGCTATTCAATTATTCACTCTTATCTGACAGCACGACGAGTTTCCCAGATTTCACAAGCAGTGTTTTATGAGGCAGGCTACTCATTTGTGACCCCACTTCCTTTTTAAAGCTCAAATTAGAAGCCTGAACAGAACCTACTTGCTTAAAACTCAGTTATGAGAAGGAAAGCCACGCGGAACCCGAGATATCTGAATAAAGCAACACAAGAGCAACTTGTGCCCCACTGCTAAGAAGCTTCATATTAAGTCTTGTGTGACCATGATGCATAAACATGATCACCATCTCCAGCTGCTTTCTGACACACACAGTAACTGTAAAATCTATTACAAAAGCATGAAGAATGTATTATTCTACAACCTAATGTGGAACTCAGTTTCTTAATGAAATTACAGTAGCAGTAGCCTCGGTTCAAGAAAGAGATCGCTATTATTTTGGAAAACCTTCCCCCAAAACAATTCTGCCTCTGAGATCACAGGAGAATTAAGATTTTTAATCAAAAAATGGAAGTTGCATCCCCACAACAAAATACTACTGTATTATCTGATACTACTTTTCAAAGTCTGAAGTTTTCTAAAGAAGCTTAATACGGAGTAAGAGCTCTATACCAACAAAGATGGGGCCCTAGGTTTTTAATTAAAAACCATTTGATACAGACTAAATTAAGAATGTAGTTGGCTGGTACAGAAATATAGTCAGCAAGAGGTGGTTAAGGTGGCTTTGGACAGCACTGTTTCCTCCAGTTCTTCACACAACTGCTGTAACTGTAGGAAGTAAGGAAATACTGTTATAATAATCCAGTCCTAACAGGGTATCCTGGAGAAGTACCAATATCCTAGAATCTAAACTTAATTCTCATTCTTACAAGCAGCACGAAAAGCTGACACCACCTACATTAAAAACTGAGCTCCACGCGCTCTCCAGCATTAGCTTTCTCAAGGCCACGAGAGTCCATTATATATAATTATGCATTTCAAACAACATATTATGCAACTTGAGCACTTAAAGACACCATTTCAACCAGGAAAGCAGGAACTCTAGTTAAAACAGAGGCACCTCTCTCACGGCAAGACCCACGTAACGCCACTGGCCCGAGCTCGGGATAGGGGAGCCACGCGGGCGCCGCGAGGCCCCTCCGCAGAGGGCACCGCGGAGGCTGCACGAGCCGCACTCAGCCCCGCGCACCCAGTGTCCCGATGTCCCCGTGTCCCAGCCATGCGGCCGTCCCGCGAGTCGCTCCAGAGCCCGCGCAGGCGGCCACGAGCACGAGCAGCGCCGCTCTCGCCCTCGCACGCAAACCACGGCTTCGGTAAGTTTTTCCTGCAGATGTTTGAAAACAGTTGACGTGAAGCCCGTGCCAAGACAACGAGCAGAGAGAAGTTATTTAAAAAGAAAAAAAAATAAAAAAGGGGGAAAAAGTTTCAAGTGTGTTAGCTATTCCAGCTGTATTGGTTCATTTCTATCCCCCGGGGATGAGCCGTTATCAACTAACAGTATCTTATTATTTCCAGAACCCAGAACAGGATTAACTCCTGGGCTACAAGTGTCTTGGCTCCCCAAACAAACGCTGGATCACAGATGGATGTCGTACTGCAAGGAAGCAGTCACGAGGCCTCTGTTATGAGAGCAATGCAAATAATCTGTATATGCAAAGCAGCACATTAACTGCTTGCTAAATTGTGAGATTAAATCAAAGTATCCTGCCAGGCTCAGGGAGACAAAGGCTGTAAAACCAAAGCTTAACACAAGAAGCTCTCCGGATCTCATGCACAATGGACCCTACGACCTAATATTCTTTCCAGGAACTACCTTTTTTCCGCATATTCAGTTGTTTCTGTGTTGCTAAGAACAGGTACAATTTAAAAATTTTATGAAACACTTTAAAGTTAATTTCTGTATGCTATAGACTACACACCATTTCGGTTGTTTTGATAACAAAGATAATCACGTCTGCAGCTCTATAAAGCTTTTCCCAATGCTTGTAATTGCCATTGGAAACAGGATTTTATTGATACTCTGTTTATCTCAAAACTAATGTCTCAAACTATCTGCAAAATACGTAAATTCTGATCAGCACATCAGTGGTAGGATATGTACTCAGGCAGCCTTAATCTGCTCTAAAAAAAAAAAAAAAAAAAAAGTTTGTAGA
The DNA here is from genome assembly GCA_034781795.1 of Crypturellus tataupa. Taxonomy (NCBI): domain Eukaryota; kingdom Metazoa; phylum Chordata; class Aves; order Tinamiformes; family Tinamidae; genus Crypturellus; species Crypturellus tataupa. Next base: position 7,514,004 of record JAWLRI010000995.1, read on the forward strand.
TGTAATTATGCCTTGCCGTGTTCCACGAGTGAGGCTTTGGGGAGAAAAAAAAAAAAAAAAAAAAAAGTTATTTCAAGAACCAAATGTTCATTTTTTCCAAGCCAAACTGCCGAGCAATGAGCGCTTGCCCTCTTCCTGCACGCCGCGTAGCCGTGACACCGATCCAACACGCAGCGCTGCGAGCGTGGGTGTTCTCAGCCTCGTGGTACGGAGATTTAACAGAACGGCCCACGAGAAATGCAGCAAGTCACATTCCAGCCTCACGCACCAACACTTGATCTGCGAGTCAGTCGGCTGAAAAAAATATTTATCTTCATATACCCTTACTTATGACAGGTGAAAGGCTAATGAAATTAACAGATAATTTCTTTCATGAAGGAACGCTATACACCAGTAAGAAAGACGACATAAGTGACCTTGGCTACAGTTTTTGCAACCAGCATTTACAGGCAGTCAAGTTAGTCGAGGAGGACAAACCCACCCCACTGAAGCACAACTTCCAAACCAGACAGCGAAGACGCTGGGAAAGACGAGCTCACGAGGGCTGCGCAGACAGCGGCCCGGGAACCGCCTCTCCCGCCGCGCGGGATTAGCTGTAGAGTGTTAATTGCTGAAACACCGACTGCCTTGGAAACCAGCGGAGCTCAGGACACCGCGGAACGGCAGCGCTTACGGATGTGAAACACTGACCTGCCCCGGCAAAGGCACCTGGTTTCCAGGGGAAACCAGGGAAACGGTGGATCCCGATTTCCACCTAATGCCCCACTGCAATGGGTGAGCCTTTCACTACAACACACAGACAGCAGGAACAAGGGGTTATGTTTTCCACAACTGTGCGTAAAAGTCATCTTTACTACAGTAAATACTGCTCTATATTGTACATATACATATATTTCACATTAATAGAAAGATACATGAATAAAACTGGTTCAAATAATATTTTTGCTGTTATTGCCAGCAGAAAAGGACAAGGGAGCACTATATAAATTTCTGTTACTATTTAAGATGGATGAAAAGAAATTGACAACAGGGAAAAACAACAACAAAAAAATGTTTTCTATAAACTAGAAGTAGACTTAAAACAGAGAAAATAGGGGAAGAGATATTAGTGGGCTTCTAACACTCAGTTATCAATCAGCTGAATGGGCCAGCTAAAGGGAGGAAAAGCAGATTGGATCTTACACAAATGATCATTTATGTAGGTATCTTGATTTTCATGCTGCCTTTTCTTTATACGCTCCAGGACATTCCTGGTCCAGTCCTGTCTGCCAAAAAATGAAGCCCTTGCTGTGTATTTGCAAGATTCACAAACCAAACACAACATTACATTAAGCTGACAAATCACAGCATATACTGTTGATATTCAAAGCACTCCCTCCAAATAAAAAAGTGTGTTTATTTTAGCGTGTATGTGTGTGTACGTATGTGTAGATACATAAAATAAGAAGCATACATTTCAGCATGTGCCTTACATGACACAGTGCTGAGTCAGACAGCATTTAGAGCACTGTACTCAATGGTGCCAAGCCACTGGCCTTGGCCCGAGGCCAGGCCCGAACAATGAGGTAAGACGAGGGACAAGTGACCTTTACCATTTCTAGCACGGGATCACTTCCCCCTTCCTTCTAGTGAAATATCTGCTCCGGAGAGGAGTCCCAACTGCACACACGCTAAAAGGCAACATTTCCTAGAAGAAAGTCTTGAAGACTCTGGAGTACAACTGGCCAGAAAAGAAAAAAGTCTTTCTTTCTTTAAAATATTCTCCCTCTCATCCTTTCTTAGACTTCCTTAATGATCCTTATCCCCCTCAAGCTTAAATACCAGGAATCATTTCAAATGTAATGCTAGAAGCCGTAGCACTGCCAGTGGGGCCCAGTTTTTGTAAATTCTGGCTGTAGGCTAGGCTAAGCAATGAAAAAAAATAAAAAATAACAATAATTAAAAAAACAGCACACTGTGTTGCTGTGTTGTTTCTTATTATCTTTCATTCCCCCCCCACAACAAGCCACATCTCCAGGAAGTTAGAAGAATAAAGAGCTGGAGCAATGGCTTTAATGCATATACCACTCGGGAGCTTCATAAGCATCTACTGCTAACATTATTCCCTTGAAGTTTAACAAATTTCACTGACATCTGTGGAATAAGGCACAAATAAAATTAGGGATTGATACCATCAAAACCTCTTGTTCTTCAATGGAACACTTACAAATACTTTGAGTTTGTTTTATTCTTCTTACAGTTCTCCCCTTCTATTTAAAAAAAAAGGTAAATTTTCTGTTACCCTGTTTTTTTTTCTTTTTATTTCATACCGATTGATCAAAAGTTCACTTATCCATCTCTCTTGCCAAAATAACTGCAGAAGGAACTGTCCTAAATTTTTGAAATTTTTACTGCTATTCAAAGAGCTTTTGAATATTAGCTGTTAAAATACTGAGCTGCAGCTCTGTGTTTTGCCCCTCAGCACAAGTATTAACTGGCTGCATTAACTTCAGAATACTTCGCACTGTTCAGAAGCAAAATGAGTATTTCTCATCCCCACTTATCACTGAGGTCATTACAGACAAGCTGGTGCTATTCCATCAGACGTAAAAAATACTCAGAGATCACATGACATCAACTCAAGATTTTGTGGCTGTGAAAAAATAGTACAAGTTTTTGACAAAACCAGTAGGATTAAGTGGCATCTCAACACCAGGAGGGCAGCCTTTCTTGCATATAATTATAATGTGTAATTAACTTGTTAAGAACCGTAAAAGACGAGAGCAAAAGCAGGCAGGATTCCCCCTCGGAAAGGCCGTTCCGGCCACGCTGCAGCACGGTGGCTCCTCGCGGAGCAGCGCAGCGGCCCGGCCGCTCTCGCAGAGAGCAGGGCGTTCGCTGGAGCGGTCAGGTCTCCCGCGGGATAAACAAACACGCGCAGGACACACCACGATAAACCGAGCGGCTCCGACCAAAGGTTCCCGACGAGGCTGAGGACGGAGCAGAACTCTGATTTAGGCACCGGCAGTGCACAATTCACCAGCCTCCCAAAGACGTTTAGGAAAGGAGAGCGGCCTCCGTTTCACACAACACATCCAAAACAAGGAAACAAACACCACGGCTTGTGGCTGTGGTTTTGTAGTTTGAAAGAATAGTTGGTAAGCAAGAACAGCTTCCACTAAGGCTGAAAGCAAAGCATTTGAAAGCAAAAGGCAGCCAGGAGTTCCCCTGAAATTCTTTCCACACTGTTTAAATTAAGCAAAAAGAAATTCCACTGTCCCAAATGAGGCGGGGGGGCATTGGCGGGCAGGGAGCGCGCGGGAAGCGGCACGTGAGCAGCGTGGAGCAGCGCTGCTCGCACCGGCCTCGCTGCACGGCGGCCCTTGCGCCCGGCAGCGCCTTCACCCCTCCAGCAGCAGCGCGGGACGGCGCCCGCCAAGGCCGTGACGCCCGGCCAGCCGGCCCCACAGCGCCGTGGACATAAACCAGGCCGGGAGCTGCACAGAAATACTCCCCAAATGGTGCTGCCAGCATCTGCACGGCATCTCCCCAGGCCCTGAAATCCTCCCAAATTCAGAAACAGATTTTCTTGCTTTGATAAAGATTTTTTTTTAAAGTGCCATTAAAACGTATAGAGACTGAAAAAGAGACAACAACACAAACCCACAGAACACTCCCAAACACAAATGAAAAACACCAGAAATAAGTCACGCAAAAGGTGAGCACAAAAGATTTCAACTTTGTTAAAAAAGAAAAAAAAAAATCAATATTTACATATCAAAATGGAATTTCACAATAATTCTTCATTTTCCTTTCTGGATTCTTTATATTATAAGCCGCTATAAATCTTTCACCAAAGAAAATTGCTTATTTCAAAAAAAAGTCGAAGGTTCCTAAGGAAATCTGGAAACAAAAGCAAGCTCAGAGTTTGCTTTCTGCGACCAAGGAGTCCAGGGACACCTCACCTCCACCGCGGGAAGAGGCAGCGACCAACCCGCGGGGCCAGCGCGGGCAGCTCGCGCGCAGGGCCCGGCCGCCCGGCACCGGGGCCGCACAAAGCTCAACCACGGGTTCTGCACAATTCTACACTGGGTTCGCACGTACTGGCTTTGAGAGATGTTTTCTCACTGAGGCACCGCATAAACATCTCCAAAACTCTCGCTCAATTGAGACCAAACACAGCACTCGTGCAAGGGTACACTAAATAATAGCTATGAAAAAGGCACAACGAGGCATCCATGCCAAAATCGGAATCTGTCCTTGAGAAAAGGCACACGTACATGTACAGACACACACACACACACCACTGTTCTGTTCACCAGAGTGAAAAAGTATTCACTTCTTCATAGAAAATATACCCAAGTATCTACACTACCAAATTCATTTTAGAAAATGCTACTACAAAGTCATTTATCAATCCAATATTAATATTAAAAATAAATAATACTAATAATATAACAACCACCTCTCTCTAGCACGCCTTCCTCAGAAAACCAATTAAAAGAAAGCCCTCCTAAAGCCCTATTCAAGAGAGTTCAGTTTCAGGTACGGTTAAATCTTACTGCAAATATTCTCTTTAAATGCAGCTATTAACAAGCTGCCGAGTATTTCCTACTTGGAATCGTGTTGTCCATGTAAGGCAAATGCAATATCGAGCAAAGATAAAACTCCAGTTCAGCTTAAATGCAACTCCAAAAATTTACCCAGCAACCAAGTTATTTTTGTGCTTAACATTTAAGTAACACTAGGAAAAAAAAATCCACCACGATAGATCCTCTAATTCTTGAGAATAAAGTAGCTTTTGTATACGCTTAAGCACTTCTCTCTATACTGCCTTCCACACATACCCTTTAACACATGCTCAGTTTTTCCCTTTAGGCCGTATCTTGCAATTTTGCCATTAAAGGGATGGCAGCTCCTCTCCTCTTTTCTTTTCATGACCTATAGCCGAACACCTGGCCGCAGTTACTGTTGCACTACACAACAGCTATACATCAACAGCGCCCGAGGAGCCACGCAGACGGGAAACAGACCAGCTGGGGGAGGACCAAACAAAACCCCCCGCACGCGGGCGGCCGCGCTCGACATAATCGGAGTATTTTAATAAAAGCAACAAAAACTAATTACCTTGAATAGCCATTAGAGAAAGCGGGTCTGCCAGAGAGGTTGAGCGTTCCCAAAGGAGCTAAAGTCTCGTCTCCTGATCCCTGGCACCTATTCCAATTTTCTGAACCAGCAGGAAGAGATGGAATGATATTAAAAATTGGTTTCTGATCCTGCTGCTGAGAGAGCGATGCAGTATTTAGATCATAGTGATACATCTGTCCCCCAGAGGTACTGACACCATGGATAGATATGGCAGAAACTTTAGTACCCAGTACGTTAGACCCAGAGAAACTCGCTTGACAATAAATTGGGCCCATGTTCTCTTGCTTTATGCCAGGAGTACACAGTTCAATGAAGTCTTCCTTTTCTGTCTTCACTTGAGGCATTGGCATTTTGGGACTGGGTAAAAGGTCGCCACTGTCATTAATTTTAGGCTTAGTGTCAGGTAAAATGGGAGGCTTGCAGTCTTCCCCCAGATTTCCCTCCAGGAGGAACGCATCATCCGCGGATATGGGGGACAGCAAGCCCCCGTCGTCCAGCAGCGGGTCGAGTCTCCAGGGGCTCCCGTTTGGCTCTTTGCCAGGCGAAACTGGTGGCAATTCTAAGTCCTGGAGGATATCCAGGGTGCTTTGGTCTTCAGAGAATAATTTCAAGTTGCCACCGTTAGAGCCAACCTGGCTTTGGACCGAAGTTCCTGACTCTAAGGGGCCGCTGCGGCCAGCCATGGCCGAGAAATCCTGCTCGAGCGGCGCGTCGGACGGCATCGCTCCCTTGGTGTCCTCCGCCAGGCTGGAGGACTTGCTCAAGCTCGCGATGCTTTCTTCCAGGAGCCTGAAGTCCGTTTCTCCAGAAGAGATGCCAGTTTGGCCCTGCTGCGAAAATCCAAGGTCATTCCCCATCACTTTTGCATCTGTTTCGCCCATGTACAGTCCCATGGAGAGCGACACCGCCTTGGAAAGGTCTGGCTGAGGCACATTGTTTACTAATCCTTTTGAGAAGTCAGCCAGAGCGGGTTGCTGATTGGAGTCTGGCTGAGAAGACACGGGGAGCGGAGACGTAGGTGCAGGGGCTGGTGCGGCTCCACCCCTGAAGGGCGCATGGAAGTCCATCACAATCCCTCCTTTGGTACCGATGAGCGCATTTTTCCTCGCGTCGTCTTGATCTGAGGACTTGAGCAATTCTTTGGAATCCATCACTTTACCATTGGCTAGAAAGAGATCAGAAGCATTTAAAGTTAGCACACGAGGGCATTCTCACAGCAGCACAAAGAAAAAAATAAAATCATTAGCCTGGCGAACCTGGTTTAGCTACTCCGAGAAAAAAGGCACGGCAAACAACGCGGCGACCGACGTGCACCGTATCTTTCTCGGAGCCACGGATCTTTTTCTTAATTTTCATGGCAACAAAACGAAAAAGAGCAGACAAAACAGAAAGTTTGCAGAGATCCCTGCGAGACCTGCAGCGAGGCAGCCGCTCGGCGCACTTCAGCATTCAGCGCGAGGCATCTTTCCCAGCGCACACCCTCACATGCATCTTAAACGGGTGGCAGCAGGAGAACTGCTAAAGTCGCCGATTTTCCAATTTGAAAAAAAGCAACGCTGCGCTGCGCGCAATCCCGGGCAGGGAAGCGCGAGGGTTATTTACTGCGTTTTACAAGCCAGTTCCCTCCCTCTCTCTGGGGTGTTCAGCCGCAGCGCTCGGCACCGAGCTGCAGAACTTCCCAGGCTCCCACATTGAGTATCCGCAACCAGACCAAAAAAATCGACGTGTTTCGTTACCGTCTGGTGCCGCACAACTTTTCCACCACAGCGCAAAGTTCGCCGCCTTTGCGCGGGTTGGGCTTAATGTGCAACTCGCGAACGCCGCGAGCCCCTCGGCACCGTTTTCAAATCTCGGCTTCATAAATACAACGAAAGCCGATTTTTTCACGGGCCCCGGACGCTCTCAGCAGCCGCCGCTCGCTCCCCAAAGCGCTGACGCCGGAGCCAACATTAGGAGCTCTCCCGCACGCAGCGCGAGCGCTAACCCTGGGCTCTTATGCAAACTTTACACGGGCCGGCTCGGGCCTAGCGCTCGGCGCAAACAGCCCCGCGCTGCCCAGCGGGGACGGGGCGCCGGGCCCAGCCGGGGGACCCAGAGCGGCCCCGGCAGGAGGT
>JAWLRI010000995.1:7522583-7533357 GCA_034781795.1 Crypturellus tataupa
AGACCTGTTGGCTGCGGGCGGCGGCTCCGCGGGGCAGCGCGGGACGGGGCTTGGAGCGGCCCCGCAGCGGGTTCGGGCTGCGGAGCCGCAAACGCTGCTCTGTTACCCCCTTCCTGCACCGTCTGCTGGGAGGAAAAACTGTGCAAATGGGTTATTTTGTACAGCAGGGGAAAAAATAAAATCTGAAATATTAAAATATTGCTGTAGCGCGGATGGGCTAATGCACTTGCCCTAGTCCAGCCTGCCCGCCCCAACGCCCTCCTCCGCAACAGGTTTTTTGATGCGAAAAGACCAGAAATCGGTGCTGGGCGAGAGCAGAACGTCCCCTCCCGCAGGCAGAGGAGGGAGAAGAGCGCGAGGAAAAGGCAAAACTGTGAAAGCAGCAGATAATGGAGCAGCAAATTGTGGTGGCGGGAGCGGCGCGGGCAGGCGGCCCTTCCCGCGGAACAGAGATCTCCTGTCCCAGGGTTTCCTGGAACTGACGGGAATTTCGGGGATTGCAGCGGGAAGCGGCAGCGATTGCCCGTCACGAACGTGGCGATCGATGCGATTTGGGGCAATTAAATGCGCTTGGAGGCAATGAGCGGATTCGGCTTCTATTAGAACTGTGCGACTGGGATCAGATACTGCCAGAAATGGCTATTACGGAGTCTGGATTGAAGTTATTTAAATAACTTCACAGAGCACAGGTTGCTCCAATAAAATACATTTTGTCTTTCTAGATGTTTGAGACTTGAGATTTTTTTCCATAATGAATGAAAAGGATAAATAAAAGCACTATGGTTTTTAAGCACCCATAACCTGCTCCCCCTTTTTAAATAATACATTTCTCCCATGTTATATTTGCTTTTGAAATATATCGATTTGCATTTAAATATGCAAAACAAATGCTTGAAGTATTAGCTTAATATTCATTTATGTTGCACACATTTCAAACGAGGTTCTACAAAAATCTAAATATTCCTCTGCAATCTCTTTTAATCTAATGGATTAAGACATAGTTTAAAAAGCATTTTAACCCGTTTTTGCATGCTTTTTGAATGAAACAGTGAATTTATCGTTTCATCCAAGCTACTAGGAAGCGCTTCTTCCCATACGAGTGGAATAGAGTAACACAACTCTTGCTTACAAGTGCTAAAAAGCTGCTGCATTTCTTGTTAGCCGGGGCTGGAATGCTGTTCAGGACCCAGCTGTTACACTGAGAGACATTTTGCTTTTATTTATGAATGTCCTAACGTTCTTACGGGACTATACCTAGAAAATCTACTTGCATTTACTGCTCTGTAAATATTCTTGCATCTGGGGCCCCTGCTGCCTAGAAAGACTTTGGACAGCTCAAACGGAGGGTCTGCGTGGAAGCACATCGCCTGCTCTGATATAGTTTCTATACGTTAGCTGCACTCCTGACTCCTGCAGGCTGAGGAACCTAAATCCTAAAGCTGTTTATATCCGAGATGTCTGTTTATAAACACGCGCTCAAATGCTTGATTACAGCTGCTCTATTCACTGTGATGTGTAGGACATTCCTCCTCTAATGAATAATTCCATATCCTGCTACCATCTTTTATCTAAAATGACTTAGATTGCCGTACAGAATTTATTCACCAGCATCACGCGGTGACAACGTGCAGGAACGCAAAATGGCAAGCAGGGAACATCTCCTAGATGCGGAATGAAAAGAGTATTGAGGGGAGCCCGCGTGCTAGATATGCAGAAATGGGATTTGATCAGGACGGAGTGATTTATGTCTCTCTTTTGTGAAGGATGTTTATTACTTGTTGCTAAGCACAGGAGCATTTATTGCAAGGTCGTTGTTGGTAAAGCCTTCAATTTCTTGGTAAACCGTATAGAACAACGGCCTTGTTTATGTGTAACATCAGGTTCGTCCATCAGCTTCAATTTGCTGCCATACATGTGAATTCTGACTTTTAAATTACTCTCCCTTTGAATATTTGAATTCAGTTGAGCAGATGAAGTAATTCAGGTGTTTTCTGCTTCTCGTGTATAAAATTGGGAAAAGACCTGGCTGATTCTCCCTTCTTTTAGATGCTGCTGACACCGAGCGAGGGCAGAGCCCGTAGCTGCGCTTTGCCCACCTCTTTGAACGATATTTTCTCACCTTGTGAGTAATCCCGTGTGACTGAACAACTCAAACTTACCTTCTCGACCGTACTCCAATGTTGTCAAACAAATTTAATTTAAAAACTAAGAGTATTTTGGCTAATATTTCAAATAGCAGCATGTCACCCTGCATATAACAACATAAAAATGTATTGCTCGATGAAGGACAAACTTAGACCAAATCCTCCTTTGTAGTTTATAAGTATGTGTCAATTAAGTGAGTCTTTAAAAGACTTACAATTTTTGTTTCAGTTCATTCAACTGAATATTTAGAAGTTCATGAATTTGGCTCAAAGTCCATGGTTTGCATTATACTGAAAATCATTTTCCTTCCTTAAAATCAGTAGTTTTGTAAACAACAGCTATTCACGACTTTTCTTGGAAATAAGCTACCTGAAAGATATTTTAATTACTAAGCATGAGTTTCCTTTTCCTTGAGTTCAACTAGTTTTACTTTAAAAATACAGAAATGCTGCCGCTGAGCCAAAAATGAAGTTGTTATTAGATTTTAGACCTTCCAGCTCAAACTTAAACTATATTTGAGTTTGATGAAAAACTAAGAAATGCTGTGAAAAAACAAGATAAGAAGAAGGACTGAAATTTGGTTTCAGCTAACACAATAAATTAAAATATAAAGTGACTATTTTCTCATTCCACAAGAGTATCATAAAGACTACTCATCCTTAACGAACACAAACTATCAGTATTGAAGTATACATAAGCTGGATATGGTTATTAAGTCATTTAATGTTGTACAAGTCATAACTCTGATTTGTAGAGGGGACGTTAGGACTTCATGGAAACCGGCACCAGCGTTGGATCCATACACAGCATTCCCATCCGGTGTCAGAAGAGCCCTCCGAGGCACCAAAATGTGCATCCTTGGCTACCAGGTGCAACAATAAATGTGTGTGCCCAAGGGTTGGTGTGGGCAACACAGAGAACTAAGAACAGCAGCTCATGACACACGTGACCTTCAAATGAACCAGCGTAACGTCCTGCCCAGGAACCTGCAGGTACAAAACTGGTCAAACTGAGGGGAAAAGAACACTCTAGGCTCAAGGAAATAATAATAGTAAAATGATCGTACACAAGTCTGCTTTAAATACTGAGAATTTTCTTTGATTGCAAAGAAACCTGTTGATATGTCCAGTAAGAGCAGAACTCTCCCTCCTGGCAAACATATATAGGCCACCGAGGATCTGAACTAAATCACTCTTAGTGCTAGCAGCAGGCTAGGAAAAAACGATCCAGGTTCTTTTCCAGATAAGCCATTTACCGATGTGCTCATAAAGGAGAAGAGCAACTTTCTCTGCAACCTTCCAGAAATTAGTGCATGAAATGGTGGATGCAGTTAATGGACATCAAGTCCATTCGACCACATTAACTGCATCTTGGAAGGCCTGAGAAGTTTGCAGGTTAAATGATCGATCTACCAGTATTTCACTTACAGTATTCAAGTGGACCACAAACGATGTCTGTGATCCCCAAAGCAGTTAATAAAGATAAGCTGAAGGACAGACAGATGCTGGAGCATCTGCGCTCGTAGCGGCTCTGTACCAAAGATAGCGGGAACGGAAAGAATTCGGTCAAACCACGGCCGTGGTGGCGGCCGCGACCAGAAGTCGTGTTAGAAATGAAGACCCAGCGGGGAGATACTTGCAGAGATAGTGTGCACTAAAGATGGTTATTCGTAATTATACAGAAAAAATAATAAAAAAGGAGCTTCTGGCTACAACCGACCAGCCACTAGCCCATAAGTGTGCTTGGAAGCGCCTCGGGAACCAAGGAAGCCCTGCCCTTTCCCGGGAAGCGTTCCGGAGCGGCCGAGCCCGCAGCATCGCGCTGAGGAGCCTCGCAGGGAGCTCCCGGCCGCTGTCCCTCTGCACAAAGATGTGCCCTGTGTCTTACACCCTCCACACAGGCACTGACCCTTGGGATCCTCGTGGCCCTGTAAGGACACCTGCTTTATTTTCTACCAGCTGTTAACCATCCCGTTCAGTTCTTGCTGCGGCACCGGGCACGGAGGCGGTCGCTGCAGCCTGTCCATAACCCGGGGCCGTTGGAGCGGCTCTTTCCAGCAGCAGGTTTCCTTGGGAGCATGGGCCCGGCAGCACCCGCACGGTGCGGGCTGATTTGTCTGCACAGGCTCCACATTCAACCAGAGCAGGAATCTGCCCTCAGCCTTTGTAGGTCATGGACTGAGGCTGGCGTCTCCACGCGCAGGAGGTCGGTGCCCGCCCTGATCCTCTTTACGCCGGTCGCTCCGTATGTTCTGTACCTTCTGGCCCGTCTCTATGCGCCGTGCTTCTCCCCTGCTGCTCCAGTGATGTATTTTATACTTCATTTGGTGAGGTTGGGGCTAGCAAACGTTAACCTGCTAGTTAAGATGCGTAAAAGGCTGCGTGCGCGGTGCTCCTTGCAGTACAGGTGTTAATCATTCAAGTCCGAGAAACACAAAATGTTCACCTGGAAGGTGAGTCCATTGGCCCTTCTTGGGCTCATGCCCAAATAAAGGAAAAAATCATCAAAAAAAGTCTTTAAAAAGGAGCAGAGAGCAAAACTTGATGTCACGCCATGACACATACAGCACACCTCCAAACCCCACCACAAATACAGGATACCTCCAAACCTCACCACAATTTACACATTATGAAGGTTGTACCCGACCGACAAAACCCGCAAGGGGTTAAAGCTTCAGCTGGCATCGCTGTGTGTCAACTGCTTCTGGCTCCCTGGGCAGGGAATTTGGCCCTTGGTGTTTACTGAAGCCACTGCAGCAATTCTGAGCGGTGAATCCACGGGTCTGCATGGGTTTGTATTGACAAAACACGGAGGGATGGCTTCTGTTGCAGCCACTTTGTGTAGAATGAAAAAAGAAAGAGAAAGAAAACGAAGAAGAAACTTCAGCTGCAACTGAAAATTAATAAGAGGTTGAGGCTGTACCGGGTCCTTCTGACTGCTGGGATATAGAGCAGTAACGAACGGCTGAAATGCTAAAACGCTGTGACAAATAGGCAATAGAAAAGCCCTGTTCACAAATTGGAGGAGAACTAATTGAATTAATTTAGGAGGAGGGGCAACGAGACAGTCGCAGGGGTGAAGTCATATGCAAGTGCACACAAATAACTGTTGTTTTTAAGCTTTGCAGAAACATCTGGCAACAACATGCACGGAAGAGGAAACTTTTGCTTTATGCATCAAGACCTTTCTGTGGCGAGAAGCAAACTCGAGCTAATTACAGGATGCCTGCAAAGAAAGAACCTTGGGTTTCACCAGTATTTTTTCCTGCAACGCAGCGCCTAACGGGCCCAGCAGCGGGTGACGGGGACGGGCAGCGCCGCAGCGGGCAGGGACGGGCAGCACCACCGCGGCCGGAGCCCGCGTCCGGCTCCCGAGGACGGCCCATCCGCTGCCCCTGGTGCAGGGACGAGCGCAGGAGAGGACTTGTTGGCTCCTGCGGAAGGGCCGCGGATGCCTCGGGACGCAGGGACGGTGCCGCGGAGGGGCAGCGCCCGCAGCACCGCGGTCCCCAGCGCCGCAGCACGTCACGCGTGTGCGGAGCCACGCTGGCCACCTCCAACCACGTTTTATAAACCTGGGCTTCCCAGCAATAAAGGAGAATTATACACAACCGCATCCCTAATAAAAAGGAACTCAGGATTTGACATTGTGCAAGTTTTAAGCCCAAACTCATAAGTAAAATATATGAGTATCTGGGGTATACACGGAAGCGAAATGTAGCCATTAAAAATCTCTTTTATGAAATGTCATATACCTTTTAAAACATCTTTCTTTACTGGCAAGAGATATGACACCTCCTTAAATTGCAAACAAAATTCCAAAGTATGACACATTTAGTGCAGCAGACGGGTACTAATTTAGAGCCTGATCCAAAGATAGGAGGCCATGGGAAGATTTCTATAAATTGCAGTAGATGCTGGATACAAAGGGAGAATTTTAAAATCTTTTCTTAAATAGCAATCCTGGAAGATTTTTTTCTCAAGTAACAAACCTGAAGAATTACTAGGGAGTTAAATAAAGAGATGGGAAATTAAAATTATTGTGTTTTTGTTCTGAAAGAAGAAAAATTTACCATGTAAAGACATTTGATGCAAGATACTGATCTTCTAGGTATTTATGGAAATGGTATTCACATAGAACCATGGTTTTTCTTTCTGTGTTCCACGTTCCTTCCTCCCTGCGTTCTAATGTACCCGATTTCTATAAGAATAGAGCATTTAAAGGACTTCAGCTTAAAGCCTTTGTGGCATGCTATTCAGGAGATCTAATAAAAAACTAACGATGTTAAGGATCTTGGCTTGTTAAGATTATACTTGGCATCAGTCTGACATCATAGAAATCAGCGCTGAAATTGCAGCGACAGAAAAGAAGACTTAATTTCAGGGGACAAATGAAAATGAAGTTCTGATGCCCGAACACTTAAAAGTCAAGCAAGTTTAAAGATGACCCAAGTACTCCGGCGACGCGAAGCCTTCGGGACAGGCGCGTTTTGCCCCGAGAGCCCGTGCGTCGCCTGCAGCGCAGACCAGGCTCTTGAACGGGCCCTAAAGGCTGCAGGAAACAGGGAAACGGCAGCTGGTGTCAAGACCGATTTCAGGTAACAGATGCTGACAAATAGTTTCTCTCCTACTTTTCGGTCCGGAATAGCCCGAAACCAGCAACCTTCAGCTCATCTTTTTCCCCTAGACGTGTGACCCTGGGGGAGGCTGATGCAACACAAATCTCCTGGTTTGCAGCCTACGGCTCACAAGAAATTACATCCAGAGATGCCCATCCTTCAGGCCGGGCATCTCTCGTGCTGGTTTTGCCTTGTTTCCCCTCGAGTCCCCTCGAAGGCCGAGGCCGCCAGCGCGGACGCGGCCGTGCCCATAGGAGCGCGCCGGGCAGGGACCCTTCTTGCTGCAATTCCTGTTGATTCTTCGGCATCTCCTCTGTTTTGCAGCAGCTCATTCGCGGCTTAATCGCACGCTGGGTGAAAAGCCCTTCCTTGGGCTTCTCCTCAGCTGCCTATGACAACCCGGAGCCGCTAGTTCCCAGAGCGTGAGAAGGAGCCGGCGCTGCCCCCCTGCTCGGACAGACGTGTCTCGCGGGGTCCCTTATCTCGCACATCTCCCTCCGCAAAGCCTTGTCTCATCTGAGGTTGGTTTCATTTCCACGCTCTCGGCAGCTCTTCTCTTCCTCTCATGACGCTCCCTGGCCTTTCCTGCAGCTTTTCTAGCTCTAGCTCACGCTTTCTGAGATGGGCAGCCAGGACCATGTGCAACAGAAGGGAGAAATAACCCCATGAGGGTCTCTGTTTGCTCCTTCCTCCCTTCCCTAACTGCTCCAACACTCATTTTTCCCTTCTCTTTGACAGACAAGCCCAAGGAGCTCGTGTTCCCGCCGAACCAGCTACCTCTCGGAATGTCAAGCTTTGGTTCCTTGGCGGCAATACTTAATTTACAGCTCATCATTGCTCACATATATATACCCTGTCATGTGTTTTGCTTTTCCTGGAGTGTATTATTTATAATTTACATGCACTAAATTCAGCCTGATATTTCAGCGCCCAGTCCCGGTGAGGCCCTTCGACAGCTCTCCGCAGTTAGAGTCTAGTTTTGGGGCTTGAATAATTTATTAGCACAGCCCGCGCGTCCCCTGCTGCCACCTCCTCCCCTTCTCCGCGTCACTTATGACTCCTCGAGCGGCCCAGCCTCCTGCACGATCCCTGCGGGCTCCGCTAATAACCTCCTTGCGCTGGGAAATGCCCAGTTTCTTCCATCCGTCTGTTTCCACGTCTTTAACCACTTACTGACCCACAGGAGACCCTTCCCATGATAGATAGCTGAGTTACCGTGACACGAACACCGCGCCGAAGCAGCGGCACAGGGATCAATGTGATCTTTGGGGACCAGCGCGTTACCTGCATGGCCCCGCTCCGTGGTCCGTGGGGGGAGCTGGGAGCGAGCCCGAGGCGGTGCCGGCACGGACGGCAGCTCCCGCGGGTGGCACAGTGAGCCCTGCATCCGGCTAGAGCTGCTGCCCAAGGGAGCCTTGGAGAAGTTACCAAAGCCGCGGATTTGGGCTCTCCTGGGCCAACACGTAACTTCCGCAGGGACGTTCCTCCTGCGGAACACAACAAACAAACATCTCTGTTGTCTTCCGGGCACCGTGTGAAACTGCGGGCGAGCTGGCAGGGAGCAGGGGACACACCTACCCTGTCGCAACGGGAGCGGATGCCGGCAGGAGCTCAGCGAGCGCCGCGATGCAGAGCGCTGCCGCGGGCGGGCTCGCGACGGCTGCGCTGCGTTAGAAACGATCCTCACCCCTGCACCTGCGTGCACCTGGAGCGCTCAGGGTGCTCTTGGCTTGCCCGGGAAAGCACAGGAACACGTTAAGCACGTGTTTCCCGGTGCTCCTGTGCTGTGCAAATGAAGGAGGGAATCTCAAAAGAGCCCCTGAAATGGAGGAGGAATCGGATGGAGGAGATCGGCGACATTCAGAGAATTCCAGCATCGTTCTGAATATCCACGTAACCTTTCGTGAGCATCATGGGGTTATTTGGCTTGAATGACGAGCGTGGACGGGGCTGCTTCCTTCTCCCGGACGCGCTCGGGGAAGCCTCGGCCCCCGCGAGGCCCAGGGCGCCCTTAGGAACTGCCCCATATTCCTCCAAGTGCCCCAAACTACTCGAGGACTTTCGTAATTTGCTGAGTAATTTGAACAGCTTCTTTATAACGACGTGGGGAGGATAAACTGGGGGTAAAGGGGCTTAACCACCTCCGGCCCGTAGTCGGTTTTAGCATATTTAAGCACTGGAGCAGAGAAGCAGCAGGGACGCAAATACGCTGTGTGTTTTCCCAGGGCCAGATGGATGGATTCAATTTGCAGATTCCTCAAACTGCCAACACTGAAGAGTCTTTAAAAAAAACCTCATTTCTTTTAAAGCTCTGTCATGGTTCCTATAAACGGCACGGATTTTTTTGGCATCACCAGCGCTGCGGTTCCACGTGCTGCATCGCTCCCTCCGCACGGCTGCATTAGCAAGACCTTTAACTGAGGTGTGTCGCAGCTCCCTCCTACCTGTTGCATAAGGACAGTAGGAAAAAAAAAAACAGTAGGGAAATACAGCAGGAAAAGCCGGGAGGATTTGAGCCTCCCGAGGCCGAACAGACAAACCCCAAACCGAAGCTTTGAGCGCAGCTCTGACGACCCAGCCTTCAATCAGCCTTCGGAACCGCAGGGGAATACAGCTTCCTGCTTCCTACTGCTCCTAGATCACAAGACTGATTTTCTATCTCTGCTCTTAACTCGCAAGGACTGGAACAAAACCCTCCCTTTTATGCACCAGGCAAGCCCTTGAAAAGCCGTATGGCAGAAAATCCCACAAGAACCCCCTATCCCGGCTTCCTCTGGCACGCAGCAGCCGCCTTTTTTCCCTCAGTTTCGCTTCCTTAAAGGAAATAAACTCATCCTGCTTAAAGACCTTCTATTCGTCCTGCGTGTGCATGGCACAAAGGGTAATTAATATGTAATCACGGGCTAATTAAACATGTTTTCTGGTGCTGTGCGCTGCACTGCGCTCCCAGGCTCTCCGTGCCACAGTACTCCGGCCGCGGCTCCACTGAGCGAGCAAGGAGCCGAGCGCGCGGGCAGGATGCAGCCACCTTCTCTGCCCAGTTCCTCCCTTTTTGAGCACATTTTCTCCTTCCTGATCGCAATAGTTAGGGGTAACTTCCCTGTTCCCTGAGGGCAGCTATTTCACACTAGGGGCTGCCCAGAGTTCAAAGAGTTAAGCCAGTTTTTAAAGTAGGTCTGCGAGGTCTCAGCTCTGAGAGTGTAAATTGTTGGCAAAACAATTCCGTGCTGTTCAAGGAGAATTGTATAAGCAGATTTATGTGTATATAGTCAGATAATAGTGCCAAGTATAAGGCGCTCTCGGGCTGTTTGTATATACAATACTTTTTCTGCAAGGAGAAGTGTAGCACAAAAGACCCATTGGTGCTGGTGCTTGCACAGAGCTTGTAAAGTCACATGTGAGGTGTTTCTTTTTGGAAGGTAATTGCTGGGATATGGTAAAAGTTATTGTGTTTTCGGTTTTTTAAAAGAGGAGGATTATATTAACTGTTACATTTAAATAGTCATTTGAAGCCCATTTTAAACTTTACAAATATAGAAATATTCAAAGAGGAATCCCTGCAGCCCGAGCAGCAGTAACTGCTGCCCCAGCGCCTCGCGCGGCTTCGACTCGCCTCTTTCCCGGCTCCGTAGAAGTGCACGTTCACCATGGCAACCTCCTCGCCGCCGGCCAGCATTCCGGTCGGGTATAAAGGCTCCTTTTGCAGAGACCCTCTAAGGCCACCGGCACCGAGAGCCTCTGCGACAGAGCGGCCCGATCCAGCGCGGCGCCCTGCGCCCGGGACGGTCCCGCTTCCCCTCGGGAGGAGGGTTTGGCCTTCCTCCCTGTCCCCCAAACACAGGGCAATACGAGGAGACAGTAAAGGCTCTTGCCTGGTTAAATCAGAGGTTTAAAAAAAACAAAAAAGTGCATAATTTTATATATGTGTGTGTGTATTTTATATATATATATTTTTTTATATATGTGTATGTGTATTTTATATATATATATATAATATTATATATATTATAT
>JAWLRI010000995.1:7533457-7553086 GCA_034781795.1 Crypturellus tataupa
AATATAATATATATAATATATATAATATTATATATATATATAAAGTATATATATAATATAATATATATAATATATATAATATTATATATATATATATAAAATACACATACACATATATACACACACACATACTCTACATATATTCTACATATATATGCATATTCTAAGCATTTAGACAGCAATTAGCCCTGAGAGGAAAAAATACAAACTTTTGTGGGGAAACAGAGGAGCAGGGACAGCCCAGCAGCCCCTTCCCAGCCCCGGGAACCTCCCCAGGGCACCTCTCCATCCCCACAGCTCTTCGCCTTCACCAGGTGATCCTCATGAACATCCCACCCTTTACATTCCCGTAATGGTTGGCCTTAGAAAACCCTTTATCCATCAAGCAATCAGACCACCGTGTTCATCCCTGGCTACACCTGCCTTTCTTCCATATTCCCATAAAACTTGAAGCGGCAACTTCACAACCTCAAGTTCCACCAGGAACCTGGCTGTTCGATCCAGATCCCAGTTTGCTGGTTCTGCCCAGAGCAACAGCGAATCCCACCAGTGCCCTGCGCGGCTCTGACCGTGTCCGATGGATCTGGTTATGCCTGATGGATCGTGGTGGCTGTTGCACAGCCCCGCGGGGCCCGGCCTCGCCTGCCGCAGGAGCCGTTGGCTCCTGTTACGTGCAGGACCCACCTGATGGGCCCAAACAGCGTCTTTTCCTGTGCATGCTCTTGCTTTTCCTTTGATGGATTTTTTGTAAATGCAGATGGATGTTTAGTTATCTGCACAGATTACCTAAACACATACATTCTGTGTTTATACACATTGCCCTACTTGCAGAAAGTATAGAAGAAAATCCTGGGGGTTTCCTGTGGCCTCCCCTGCCCAGCTCTCCCGATGCGCCTTCAGAGCGGCTGGGTTTGCCTCCTCTGGAAGAAGGAGTCACCGTGTCTTTTCCCCGGGCTTGTTCCATGGAGACCAGCAGCGCCGTGGCCGCCGGAGCCGCGCTCAGCAGGGCAGGGGACGCCTCCGCACCGAGCGGGTCCCGCTCCCCCTTCCCCTCTGCGCCACGTCCTGTACCGCACCCAGGGGCTTCCCGGCATCCCGGCCAGCGCTGAATCCCACATCCATCCCCGCTGCCCCAGCCCGTGCGTCCTGCCTGACCGCAACGCAGCCACACGCGTGGCAAGGGCCGGCGAGGGCCACGGGCTGCGGGGAGGCGCCGGCGGCCACGCGGACCATCTGTCTTCTCCGTATGTGCCCAGGCTGCTTTGGCGACCTCGGGTACCAATGAGCTCACATCCGAACGCCGCCGCGTGCCACTGCGGAGCGCAGAGCCGCGGCGGCGCTCGCCCCGGTGCACCGGTGCCGGGATGCGGAGGGAGACCGGTCTGCCCGGGGCGGCGAGGAGCACGCTAGAAAGCAAACGCACACTGGGAACTGATATACATCATCTCTGCCGTGCAGCACCTGGCGCAGGAGCTTTCCAGGTCCTGCCCTGTTGCGGGGTGCTTCCCTGGCCCATTAACCGAGACGGGAACGCAGTGAAGTCCGAAGCAACATATTTATATGTAATATGTTCATAGACATATGCTATATGTCTACGAATAAGCCTGTTCTCGTGCGATTTGCTTTGTGTTTGTAGAAAACACACCCTAACCCCCCCGAGCCCGCAAAAGCCAGCATGTCACGAGACGATGGCGCGTTCTTCTGCGCTCACCAAATGTAAAAAAACCTTAAAACACTTTATAAATCCGGCATGAACAAATCTGTGATGAAAGACTAAAGCTGTTAAGAGAAAGACAGTTTTGCCCAACAAGGCAGTGCGTTAATGAGAGGCTTCCCAAGACGCGGCTCTTTTCATCCGCAGACGAACGCGCGCGTCAGCGTGATCAGAGGCGGCGGGAGGCAGCTCTGCGCGCGGGAGGCGGCGAGACAAGCGCGCGCCGTAGGATGCTTCACATCGGGAAGGAGCGTTAGTGGGTAATGAAGAGAGTGAACACAGTCGTGGCAGCCCTCGACGCCTAGGAAGGTTCAGGGATGGAAATGCCGGTGCGTCCCTACAGCACGGCTGTGCTGAGAGATGCCGTGCGCTCCCGAGCAGGCGGCGCTCGGGCTGAGCCCTTCTCGGAGCCAGGGCCCGGCCTCTACCCTCCAGGAGCCGCCCTGAGCATTAAATCTGCCCTTGGGCTCCTTGAGGTCTGTCCTTGAGCTGCGCGGGAGCCGGGGAGAGGAGCCTCCTGCTCGCCTGGAACTCGTGACTTGTGGAGAGTCCAGCGGCGCTTACGGATCTTGCCTGGCTTTTCTAATATGACATTAAAAATATGACATTTTTCAGTTCATCCCCACGTTTAATTGCTCTCAGCAATTAAAGCTGAATCTATTTTGTATTTCTTTTTTATTTTGCACTTACAAATCACTTTGTGATTAGGGAATTGCACTTAGGAGAACCAGGAAAGCGGGCCAGAATACATCTCTAATATTTTTATACGTGGGCTTGGGGATGTAACAGCTTTTGGATCTATAATATTGCTAATCTGGTCTTCATCAAATCAAATGCAGTGTTTTTAAATGACATCTGTGGCTGGCCTTAGGCTGCCGTTAAGTAGCATAGCACTTAGTATATTGAAAACAGTGTCTTAAACTGGAAAGGGAGTCTGTTGCTCTGCTCGGAGACACCCTGCTCTGTTGCAAAGTGGTAGGTACAGCGGCAGAGCTGCATCCCGGGCACGTTCTCTCAGCCCGCACTGCCCTGCAGGGGCCATTTTCCCCTTTTTGTGCCCGTTTAAAGGAAAAAGCTCGCGACTAGAGCCCCGCAGAGCCCTGCAGAGCCCACAGAGCCTGTCCCTGCGCGAGCCCTTGCCTGTCCTCCCCTTGTCCTGCTCCTCGGGACCGCTCTGCACCCCGCAGCGGCTCCACGAGACGCTGCACGGGGACGGCGCGATGCCCGGGCGCAGGAGCGCGCGTGCTCCGCCACGGCCGTTCCCATCACACCGAACACGGACGCGTGATGAACACGACGGTGCTGATGCAGCAGTCTCATATCATGTAAATAAAGGTAGGGCTTGTGAGTTACTCACTGGGCTTATAAGATGGGAGAAGTTTGGGCTCTATGACTACCCTCATTACTTGAAGAAACAGGCCTGGAGCTGAAACTGTTCATCACAGATTAGTAGTTATTCCTGTCAGTTTAGGTGTAAATCAAAATACATTATTTCGAGTTATGTCCAAACCAACTGCTCTCGGGTTGAGTATAGGATAACCACAGATGCTTCCACACATCGGTGCTCTGAGCAGCATCCTAAACTCCCCAGCAGGGCATCCCCGTTTCCGAGGGCAGCGGTGTCAGGATCCCAACGGGAAGCCGCACGGGAACAGCCGCAGGGACAGGCCCAGCTCCCGGTCGTGCTGCAGGGATCGGCGCCGCTGAGGAAGGCAGCGCTCCCCGGGCGCAGCCGCGCGGCCGTCACCCCCGGATCCCCCCGGGGAGCAGCGGGAAGCGCCGGCCGAGCAGCCTCCGCGCGGCCTCGGAGCGCGCAGGCTCCAGCACCCCGCGGGGTCGCGGGCGGCCGCTCTCCTTGCCAAGGATTACACAAGGCGCAAGCGGCCCGCCGGGCTCGCTGCGCTCCGCATTGCTCACGGTTTACAGCATTCGCTCCCATTGCAGAATCCTCCGCTTTTTTTTTTTTCCTACGCTGAAGTATTTGGCCTTGGCTGCTGGCCTGAGCTTACTGTACAGCTGAGATGCAACCGAGGGGTTACCAGCTGGTCACGGGTTTGCTGCAATCGCTTACCGGTAGCTCGTGAAAAGCTCGAACGCCTCGGAGTGTCTGAATGGGAAACCTTGCCCACAGCAGGAAGCACGGCTGCAGACTCAATGAATCGCCCTCGTGCAGATTTGCTCGGGTGGGGTTTTTTTTTGTTTGTTTCCATTTTTGAGCATTTTCCTCTTTTGGCTGCGAAGCTGGGAACCGCCGCCCGGGGCCGTGTCCGCAGAGCGGCCGCTGCGGGAGGGCCGGGGCGCGCGGCTCCGCGATGCGGCTGCGTCCCGGGGCGCACGGGGCGCACGGGGCGCACGGGGCGCTCAGCCCTGCGGGCAGCGCTGCCAGACCCGCTCTGTCGCTGCCCCGCAGCCCCAAGGAGCCCGGCAATGGGACGGGCTCAGGGGCACCCAGGCACCGGCTTCCCACAGCTCCCGGCGGGAAAGCCCTTGGCACGCACGGAAAGCTCAGGCCGTCCTTAAATGTTTCCCTTCATTAGCGCTTGGAATTCCTCAAAACTGTTCCCGGCTGCCCAGGATTGTTAGTCATTAAGAAACATTTTTAAACCTCGAGTGACTTACGGCACAATTTTAGTGACTTATTATTTTTGTATATATTACCTAACTCCGAGGAGGCTGCAGAAGGAATTACAAGACAGGCCAGAACATTCTTCCAGCTAAGACAAGCATAAGAACTTTTAAAAATATATAATTCAAAACCAAACGCATTGCTAGACAACGACGCTAAAATAATTAGCTGAGAGGAGAAAAGCTACAGAACAAGAGCTGGATAAGGAATTCCATACCCCGCTATCACTGGACGGGTTCAAAGAAATGAATGCTTGTATTCCACTGGAATATATGAGTTATTATTTTAAAGAACATCCAGAAATATTTAAATAAACATCCACATATGAACTGACTTAAATATGATTAAGCATATCTACGCAGTCACTGAAGATTAATCGACTCTACTTACCCCGCTTTATAGAAGTTCCCTCCCGACGTCAAGTTTATTGCCTGGTGTCACAGCGAAGTTTATAATTCTGCGAATGCTCCTTCTCCTCCCAGCTCCCTGCCAGAGGATATTAGCAGGGATCGGCGGCAGAGCCGGCTCCAGGCTGCACGGGAGCGTGGGGTCCAGACCGCCCCGGCTCGAGGCTCCGGCACCGTCTGTCCCACCAGCTCATTTGCTTTTCCCACAGCCAGTAACTAGCGCTGCGTAAAAATCATCACCAATTTCAAAGATAACCAAGATGATCAGAAAAAAAATCTGTTAAAAAGAAAAAAAGAAAAAAGAAAAATCAAGCCTAAGCGTCACAGAACTAAATTTACCAGAAGATGAAGCAAACTGCAAGTCAAGAGCTACCCAAGCCTCCAGGTCTATCCTCCCTTCGCGGTTCCAGGGCTGGCCGTGGACGCTGGGCCACGTTCCCTGCTCCCATCCTGGTCACACTGCGGGAAAGTGGCTCCTGGACGCAGGGCTGGACACGGTCCGGAGCGCCGGAGCCCCTGCCCGTGTCCCCTGGCCGGACGGCACCGCGTGCCGCTGTCCTGCGGGGCGCCGCGGCGCAGCAGCACCCCGGCTGCCTTCCCACCTCCTGAGACCCACGGAGCTATTCCGCGTGGAAATTCCCTGTCTTCCTTCTCTGCTTCTCCCCTCCGGAAGGTGAGCTGGGCTGGATCTGCCTCCAGGCAGCAGGGCAAAACCTTAGCTTGATTCTGAAACATGGAAATTATACAGTAAATCTTGTAACCGTATCAATCACTGAAGATGCCCAAGTTTGCATTTAGATTATACAGGACATATTTGTAATATTTAAGAGTGATTTGGCAGCAAACTGATAATATTAGCGCACTGCACATTGAGGAGAGATGCTCTTTTCCTTGTATTTGTTGTTCAGAACCGTTCTCAAGAAGCCTGTTGAACCTTATGAATCATGTGCGCTACACGAAGCATTATACAAGAAACATAAAGGTGTTTGATGAGCAAAACTACCCTTTAATTTCAAAAATTCTTTTTTTTTCTTTTTTTTTTAAAGAAATAGCAGTGAGGACTTTCCGTGGACTTATGATGCTGTTGATAAGGCTGTTGGCCAGGCCCGTTGATGCAGACAGTTGCGATCTCAGCACGAGGGCCCTCTCCCCACCGGTACCACCGCTGCTTTTGGCTGCCGTTTCCTGCAGGCACCAGGACACATTTGCAATCCCCGAGTGTCAGTAAGAGCCGAGAGCAGCTCACACATCCCCATCTCTGCGCTCTGGCTGCGGCTCCTAGATATCCTTTAACCTGGATTTTCCTTTTCCAAAACTTAACTCTTTCTATGGCCTTATGATGAAAAACGGTCGGCTGGTGGAAGGAGCCGCTTGCTAGAATGAGGGAAGATGCTTCTTCATAGCTGGCCTAGAACAAGAAGACTGCTCTGAGCACAGAGGACTTGTCTAGATCTGAATTGTCATTCTGGATTTTTACCTACATATAGAAGAAAAGTTTTCCTCAATTAGGAAAAAAATCTACTTAATTAATGAGAGCTTTTTGATCGTGGACAAAAGTCAGTTTGTGATGAATATGTTCAAAGTGCCCTGCCCAGCAAAAGGGGTCTTTTTGTGAAAGAAAAAGCAGCATATGATCTTTTGAAAAACATTTAAAAGAATGATAGGAAGCTTTTAGTGGCCTTTTTTCTAATATTGGTAACTGGACAACAAGAACAAACACATTTTATTGTCCTTAATCATTTACATGTGGCACGTCACTCCGGAATTTTTCCTCAACAGAGGCTCAAATCAAATGGCAGAAGTGAAAACTTCAAAGTTGAAGTAAACGAAAAGTTGGTGAAAAAGCTAACTCATTTGGGTAGTGAAATTGAGCAATCATTTCTAGTAATGTAGTGAAACAAAATATGTTGAGTAACACCGGTTTAACTAATCCTTTGATTGCAAGAACTTCCGAAATTTGTGGCAATCTAAGAAAAGAGCCTGAATTGGCTTCCAGGGAGGAAAAGGGGACAACTGGCAGCACGTGGTGGGACCGGCGCTTCCAGGACGAGCCGTGGGGCTGCTCGTGCGCGGTGCCTCAGCCCCTGTCCCGCTCCGCAGATATTTCCCCCTGGCGCTTGCAGGATGGGAGCAGCGAGAACCAGAAGGTGGGAACAGCCCAGGCCCAAACTGCCCTTCAAGCCCCGCTTGGACTGGACTCACGTTGGGTCTCCAGCCCTGGGACGTGGCCGGGATCCGCGTCCGTGAGCCCCGCGCGTGTCCGTGATCCCCGCGCGTTGCCCTCGCCTGTCGCGTGCGGCGCGAAGCAGCTCCCAGCCCGCCCAGAACACGGCATTCCTGTGCTCCAGCCAGCCCTGCGCAAGGCTCGGGAATACGGGATTTTGATAACGTAGTTAGGGCTTAGCACGGCTGGATGAGTAATAAATTGGCCAAGAAATGAAACTGATTTTAAAATTACCCTTTTAGAAAAGAAACCCTTTCAAGGAACTATTAATGTTCCTCGCATACTTGCAGGAATGACTTGAATCTTTTATCAGTTTTGTATCTTTAGACGCGCAGCCTTTGACGCAGGCGGAGAGGACCCTCTCGATGGGCTGCAGAGACAGAAGTTTCAGTTTTGAAGTCCTCGGTGCAGTTGAAGGGAGGTAAGGATTTAAAAAGTATAATTTTTAAGCAGTAAGAAAGGAATATTGAGCAACATTTCGCTTAAAGTGGTATAGAATTTAATGCTTTATATTGCACGGAGAAGAGATAACCGCTCCACGGGGCTGGCGCGGCGGCTCCCGCGGCACCGCTGGACCGCGCGCAGTACGCACGGCCGCCGCCGCCAAGGCGTGAGGTCATTTGGGAAGGAATTCTATTTACTCAGGAAATATTTCTGGAAATATTTACATGTCCAGATTACATGTTTAAACTCCTGACAAAACAAGCTCTAGGCCGCATGCACGTTTTCTAAAGGCTTTTGCAAGCTTTTCTTTCAGTTTTCCTCCACGCGAAGGGCTGCGCTGCATTAGCGCTCCGGTGGCGGCAGCAGATCCTCCCTCTGAGTTCGGGGGATAAAAGTCTCTTTGAGGCCTCAAGCTCCCAGCTGAAAAGGAAGCTGCAATTTCTTTGCAGTGCAAAGGCATCAAGGAAAGGAAGTGGCTCTGTGCAGCCGCGCTACCAACAGGATGTGCAATCAGATCAAGGCAGAGGTGTAAATGAAGCAAAGTTCCTGCGTCTGAACGCTGCTCGGCACTGTCGGGGCCAGCTGCATCAAACAGAGGCTGCAGGATTCGCTATGAGCATGGCTGCCCTTAACCGCGAGCTCCGGAGAAAACCGGGAAGCGGCTCTCATCCTGCTCCGGGGGAATAACTTAGCGCTGGGAATGTTATGGGCAAGCCCTGCCCCGTGTTGAGTTCGTGGTGCAAAATGCGCTCCCCACAGCTCATCACGTGTCTGGGCCAAAATTTTTTCTCAAAAGACATCATATTTAGTGGCTACCAAGCACTTCCAAGAGCTTTAGGTGACTTGCAGACAAACCTGACAACGGCAGCACATGGAATGAAATTCTATCCTGTTGGAAATGACTTCACACTTAGTTAATAGTTTGCAATTCTGCAAGAATATTACCTAGTAATAAGAGCAGGTGCTTGGAGGGAATATGCAAAGAAACAATCCCTCTGTAGAGTTTTCATTCATGAGACAAGCTTAATATTCTACTTGATCACAGCAGAAGGGGAGAAAGTGATGAGCGAAGGTATGAAATAGCTTCCATGTGGGGAACGGACAGACAACTGCGACTCTTGAGGCTGCAGGAGAGAGGACTGGGGGACGGGGACCACGACAGACACCTAGAGAATGAGCACAGAGGAGCTGAGCAGGGAGCCCACGGCTCCCCCATGCTGGACCCTGTGCACCGAGGGAAGCTGCCCCCACGGTGACACTCCCCATGGTGACACTGGAGCTCCCCGCGGTGACACCAGAGGAACCCACGGTGACACCAGAGGAACCCACAGTGACATTGGAGCTCCCCATGGTGACACTGCAGCTTCCCATGGTGACATTGGAGCTCCCTACGGTGACACCGGAGCTCCCCACAGTGACACTGGAGCTCCCCACGGTGACACTGGAGCAACCCACAGTGACACCAGAGGAACCCACGGTGACACTGAAGGAACCCACGGTGACATTCGGCTCCCCACAGTGACACTGCAGCTCCTCACGGTGACACCGGAGCTCCCCACGGTGACACCGGAGCTCCCCACGGTGACACGGCCGCAGCAGACACCCCGCGCACTGTGGTTCAAAGGGCTGACACATTTTTGGAGGAAAGAAGAAAGAGGAGCACTCGGCCGCACTGCGGTTCTCTTCCTCTGTGCCCTCCGCCCACGCTGAGGAGCAGAGTTTATCTATGCCAGGGTGTTTTAAGCCAGAAAATGAAGATAGCAGGAACTTATTATCATGGGATAAATGGATTAGCATTTCCAACGCGCTATGATATCTACTCTGTTTTTTTTTCTCAGTTATTAACAAATTTATGAGGTTGATACCTAATTCCCAGAAATGCAGGGGAACTATGGCACAGCAGTCTTAACTGAGGCCCTGAGGTGTGTGTGTCTAAAACTTATACCCAAATCCATGTCTCCATACTTTACCTGAATTACCTAATTAGAGCTGGACTAGGAGAGGACAGTGCAGTGAGATTCTGACTATGCAGAAAGATTAGGGCAATATCAGCTTATCTGGTTAATCATCAATCGCAGTCATTGGCCTGGGAAGGAAACGCAAACAGTTCATTGGAAACTTTTATCTCGTAACCGGTGCCAATGGCTCAGCTTCCCAAAGTGCAAATTTACCAGGAGCAGACGCAACCATATTCCAAGTTTTCATGGAAAAAACGCTTAAAGAAAAAAGAAAAAAATACATTTCTTGCAGTTTAACCTTGCTCTGCATCCACAGTGAAACATCAGAACCTTCCTGCCCGAGGTGCCGCAGCTCTTCTATCGCCTCTTACCTGGCTTTTGCCCTGCAGACACGTCACCCGCACGGCTCCCCCCACAGATCCTTCCCCACCCGGGACTAACGCTTGGTTTTAATCAGCCGCCTTTCCAGTCCCGTCATCCTCCTTGACTGCCTTCAAGTCCATGTCAGCAGCTCGGGTTCCCTTCATCGGGACAGCCGGCCTTGCCAACGGAACTGGCATTGGCTATCGAGGTGGCGAGACTGCATGTATTTTCACATGGGAAAACACTTTCTGACAGAGCAAACAGATATTTTTAGTCAGAATTCACTTTTAATGTCCACTGCAGCGACAAAAACTCAGAAGAGAGGAAGTCCGGGTGAGGAAACGGAGTGTCCGTCCGTCCCGAACCGGCCGGGGTTGCTGCGCGATGCCGACGTCCCCGGGCTTGCGGGCCGCCGGCGCCAAAGCAAAGCGAGAAACAAAGTGAGAGGCAGGAGCAGAACCAGCCCGGGATACCGCAAACCGGCTCGAAATCCGAACCGCTGCCTGAATGCTCATCAGCATTTTTTATAGGATGCGCATGAAGATAAATGCAAGAATATAATATAATTCGGGTGAGATTGGGGAGATGCTGAAATATAGGAGCCCTGGGATTAACAGCTGAACTAATATTGCAGTTGTCATCACATTAAAATGATCTCAGGAGCCTGCAATATTGATATAACTGTGGTGCGAAATCAAAATCTCGTCATTTATAAAAGAAAAAAAAAATGTTCCTGGCACACAGACAACTAGTTATGCACGAGTGCAGCACATACAAGCCACAGAGTTAGAAAAGCCCCAGGAGATGCGGTAATTCTGCAAATATAACTATTCAGGATATTCAAATGAAAAAAAATCCGTCTTAACCACACTCCTCAATCAGTTATTTACACAATTTTAAGGAGCTGCTATTCTATTTTTCCTCTGATATTCCTTATTTCTTATCATCGCACATTTTTGGTAATGAAGCTACATGAAAGACCTTAATATAAGCTAAAAAAAGCCTTGTTTACCTGGCTGTGCGGGACAGTAAACAGCAGTGATTTGCTGCCACAAACAGCTTCATTATAACCATCCTTCGGCAGGGTCGAATTCTCAATGTTTTCATTTCTCCTAAAAACCGAAGGCTGCGCCTGCACGGCCGGGTCCTCGCACAGCCCCTGCACACCCTTATTGAAGCCTCTTCCCCCAGACCTTGTTTTCCCCTATATATATATACACGTATCGCACTCACGGAAGGGCTGAGGTTGGCAGGGACCTCTGCAGATCACCTAGTCCAGCCCCCTGCTCCAGCGGGGACACCCGGAGCGCATGGGCAGGGACACGGTACCTCGGGGCCGTGTGCGCCCGCATCACCCCTGCTCCCCACGTGGGCTTTCGGGTACCCAGAGCCAGCCCCGTGCCTGGCAAAGCCGCCTCTCGCGAGCACATAGCGATTCAGGACGAGGGGGTGAGGCTGGTTTTTGGAAACATCTGCGGTCAGCAGCGGCGGACCAAGTCTGGGTGGAGAAATCAGGTCCCGCTGGCCTTAGAGAGTAAAACATCAAAATAAAATAGACCTTCTATTCAGCAGGCGCATACTTGGTTTCTGAGCAGATGAGATCATGGCTTGAGATAACAATTGCATTCTTTTTATTCCCATCCCGAAACAAAATCTGGATTGTAGCCGCCCGCGTAAACACCGCTTGGCTGCTGCCATGAGACGCTGAGTGCATCCTCGAGAGCTGCCGCTCACACTAACGCTGCCGCTGCCCAGACGGAGCCTGATGCGCGGATGACTCGGAACCGGGCTAATTGCGGCCTGGACGCAGGCGCAGGGTGCACTTAGCCGCGCGGGGGAAGTGTTCCTGTCATTAAGCCTGGGATGGCCGCGGTGCAGCCGTCCCCTTCCCTCCCGCCTCCCGAGCTGCCCGCGCTCTGCTCCGCTCCCGGTTTCTGCTGCCAGCAGCGGCTGAAGCCCAACCCGCCACCAATCCCATTCCAGGGAGCACAAAGCGCCGTGACTCGGGCGCTCCTGAGCAGGCCCCTTCCGAGCGCCCGTCTGCAAACACAAGGAATTTGAGGAGAGAAGCTAAATGGGCACCTTGGACTCTACATTTAGCAGCCTAAGTAATAGCACAAGCATGAAATTCAGATGTTTGCTTTAGAAAATGTATATCCATAATGGATTGAAAGTGCTGAAAAATAAAGAAAGAAGCGCTTATTCCTTCACGATTTGGAGGTAAAATGAAGAAACAGATACTTTACCTGCTAATATTTAATAAAATTAAAAGCCTAACTACTCTGTTTGCCAGCATGTGGAGTGAAATCAGAATTATATTAACTTTTCATATTTGCATTGTCTCAGCTTGGAAAAGAAAACCGATTTGAGATCTCTTTGATTTTTCCATGAAGGAGGCTCAGTGGAGCAGGGAAATGCCAAGGTCTATGAATCGAATGAGGTGCTCCAGCTATTCTAGCGCTCTCTCTTAGAAACACATCATTGTAAGTGGAAATGCAAATACTGTATGCTCTTATTGAGGTTGTAATTAATGTATTTGGGAAAGGGACCAATATAAATTACTTTTTATAACAGTGAGCCTTTATATAAAGTTGGACTATTTAAAAACATGTACGCTCCGTAGAGGTAGTCAAGTGTCACGCCATATTTATGAACAGTCAAGGTCGAGCTGATTTTCATAAAAATCTTCAGCGTTTCTAATTTCGAGGCTTGGCTTGCAGGCCCAGGAACTCAGTCCTCCTGCAAGGCCGAGCACTTGCAGGGCCAATAAAGCATCTTGAAAAGTCCAACCTGACGTTAGGATCTGCATGCGGAGCCCAGGGCAAACCTGAGCCCTGGAGAGCTGAGCGGGATCTGCAGCGAGGAGGGCAGTGGGCACCCCGCGTCCTCGCTGCCGCCCGGCCGCTCCGCGTTTGCCGTGCTGGAAATCCCGGGAAATCCCTGGGATCCCTGAAGAGGCCGGCGCACGGAGCACCCCCAGTGCGGACACGGTGCGTCCTCGACGGCGCCGCACCGGAGTCCCGTGCGCCCTGAGACCGGATAACCCATGTTGGCCACCCAGAAAGGCGGATCAAAGCGACGGCTGCTGTGTGGGGCTGCTCTCCGTGCTGGAATATGGTATCGATATTCATAGAGCTACAATTTGGTGGAATGTGTTTTTTATAAAAGGGATTAACTGTGCCGGCCTCCCTTGGCTGGTGGCGGCGCGCGCGTCCCCGCCGGCGAGCAGATGACACCGCGCGGTGGCCCCGCGGGGACCGGAGCCTCCCGGGCTGCCCACGCGCAGCAGCGGGCGCCGCGGCCCCGCTCGCCAGCAAGGGAGCTTAATCTCATGCATCAGAGGGAGATGATTCATTTTCTTCCTGCTAATTAATGAAATGAGACAATTTTTCCTCCTACTATGAAGGGCCTGATCCAGAGTCCAGCGTGATCAGCACAAAGACCCACGTGGTCTCCAGTGGAATTTGCACCGGGGTCACTTCGTGCCTTGCTCCACCAGAGCCTCCATCGACATTTGGAAAGGGAGGCTGTGAGATTCGCGAGGAACGAGATCATCTCTCAGAAAGAAGGATGTTTACCTACATTTTCTCTGCTGCTAAGGCAACTGAAAGGCAGCATTGTTGTTTTGGTTTTAATTAAAGTTTTTAGCATTCATCTCAGCCACCATATTGGCTTTTTAATATACGAATAAATAGTAGAAAGCAGGTATATTCTACGCTCCCTGTTCTGCATTTCTCCTCCGCAGCTCTCAGGATTTCCCCCGGCAAAGCGCGCCGCACGGCTCCGAGCGTCCCGCGCTGAACGCTGCAGCCCCGGCAGCGCCCGTGTGCAAGGAGACCGCATTTCTGGGGCGTTCTGTCAACTCCGATCCGCAGAGCACCCCGCGAGGGAGCCCAGTATCACCCTCCTACTTTGGAAATACGGAGGGTCGTTCCCAGAGGTAAATTTCAGCCCTTGGATGCCACGGCGATGGGCTCATGGTCAAACCCACTTAGCCATTGCTGGCACTCAGAGCACAAGTGAGAGATCCCAACGCCCGTGCGCTGAGGGCTCACAGGGAGAAGAGGTTTCCGTCAAGAAATGCCTCTTGATGAACACTGAACGGTCCGCAGGAGCATTGCGCTTTGATCAACCTCCAAGGGGCTCCTGAGCAGCATTCCCCACCGCCCGCGGCCCCGCACGGTGCCAGCCCCCGTCACAGCCCTTCCCGGCCACCACCGCAGGGCATGGGCACCCGCGCACCCGGATCCGCGTCCGGAGACACCGGCGCGTCTCCGATTGCCCCTCCGGCCCGTGTATAGGAATAACCACGGCGCTGGGTGCAGCGGCCCGCGGCAGCTCTCCGTGCTGCCCGGGCTCAGGATGGGCACGGGACGGGACCCCGTGCGCCGCACACAACAGCTCTTTTCCCTCTAAGTGTTTCACATACCGAATTAAGCAGCACTCCTCCCCGTACACACGCACAAATAAATAAATAAACTTAATGAATCAAGTCACCCATACTTTCAATTAGTCCCAGCTGTTATTTCACCATCCTGTGGAAGGCCCGTCTGCAGCGATCAGAAATAGGTTACACATGGCCTCATGCAAGGAGACATGAAATAATTGCTTCAATCTGAATGAAGAGTAACTAATTTTCCTCATGTATTATTCAGAATGACAGGGACATTACTGTAATAATTCCTGACTTATTCAATATTCTGGAGAATGGTGGAGAAAAACGCATTTCCAGCCGCAGGAAGTGGTATCAGCTCCTTCTCACGGCTGAACCTCTTCCTCGCTTTCCTATTTATTTTTAACAAGATTTCTTGAAAAATTATTCCCAGTCGCATCTGAAAGATACTGCTTCCCGCAGCTAAATTCGTGTGGCCTGGAAGCAGGAGCAGAGCTCCCTTCTGAGCCCATGGACTCTGCTCCCGCTCTAGTAAAAATAGACCGTGTCGCCGAGGGATGAAGGACTTTCTCGTACTGCTTCTCTCCCTCTGTCTGTCAGCAAGGAGGAAAGGACGACTTGGTAACTGAGTTAGCAATAAAACTAGTTAATGACTCCGAGAGAGTTCTTCCAGAGAGGACACTTTTAAATGTTAATAAACAGACTTGTTTGTCAGCTATTTATGTCTCTGCACATTGTTCCATTGAATAGCAGAGCTTTAAAAAAGTCTGCACCATGATTTAGTGAACTGGCACTGATTAAAAAATGAAGGGGGCAGTAGTCAGTATTTAATGAAGGGTAGAGAGAATCTAAAATGAAACGGCAAAACAGGGAGACAAATAAAATGAAAGTCAGAAGAGGGACAAGACAGGAAAGATTGCAGTGTGTGGGCTTCGACACACATCTGTATTTCAGCTTTTTAACGAAAATAAAAATGATAAAAATCTTGTAACTTTCTTTGCATAAGCTTCAAATGTAATATGGGTTTGAAATCTTTAAATGACTGGTCAAATGCTGGATTTTTTTTCTTCCTTTTTCCTATATAAAATTTAACCAAGATGAGGAGCAATGAATGAAAAGTAAGAGAAACTCCCAGTACAGCCTTTGTCCAGGGGATGCTGTTAGAAAAGCATCCGGGGACCCCCCTGCGGTGAGGAAACATCAAGGACGCGGACGGGCTCGCAGGCATCGGGGCTGCAGCTGGGGCTGCCCGCGGTACGGAGCCTCCCTGCGGTCCCCACGGGACGTCCCGAGTCGGGAAGTGCAAAAGGATACGGAGATAGAGCAGGCAGCGCCTGTTTGCAAGTGCTTCCCCTTCCCCTCGTCCTTATCTGCTTTCAACAACCTTTATCAGCGCGATTCCGCTCGTGGCTCCGGGCGGCCCCGCGAGCGGCGCGGTGGCCGGAGTTTGTCGGAGCTGAGCAGGAGCCGCATGGGAGCCGAGCGGGAATCGCATGGGAGCCGAGTGGGAATCGCATGGGAGCCGAGCGGGAATCGCATGCCTGCGCGGGACCTGGCTGCAGCTGCTCCAACCTTTGGTGAAGGTGCTCAAAATGAGGAGGGAGGATTCACGGAGTAGGAAGCACATTAAGGAATCGAGGGATGTGCGTAGCTGCCAACGCCTTAGCTCCTGCACGCGGTTAGGAGAAAGGAGGTCTAAATAGACATAGCATCGTCCCAAACACCCGCGGAGCCCTGGCTGTGCGGGGCAGCAGGTCCGTGCGCCCGCACTCGCCCCGCACGGGGCATTCAGGGACCCCCGACCCAGCCGTGCCTGGAGGTGACGCCTCCTTATCCAGCATCTAGTCAAAACAGCAGAGCGAAGACGCAGCAGCTAAACAAAAGGCGAAAACACAGTTCTCTCCCTCTAGCTGAGTGTTATGCAGAAGTCTGCAAGACATCATAAATCAGTCTCAAAACTGGCAGAGTTTTTTTAAGCCCATACATGTAAGTTGGCAGAGCCGGCATGCACGTACCGTCAGGTGCGAGCTTCCAGCACTCCTTGGTGACTAATTAGGATGTTTGCAATTAAACAGCAGCGCTGTGGTTGTTCAAACAATAATATTTTGTTCACTAAACACTGAACACATAATTTACTTATCTTCCTGCTTCCTGCTGCCAAGCAAAGGAGATGCAAGAGGATCCCCGCTCCTCTCCTCTAACCGGGGAGGTGGCCACGGCTAAGGCAGGTCCAGCAGCTCTGCTCTGAGAGGATCCATGCCCGGGAAAACCTCATTCCCATCAGGAGAACTTGCTCGCGCAAACTGAGGATTAGCTCAGTGCTGGGAGTTCACCAGGAGTTCTCCATGGAGCTGCAGAAGGCTGAGCCTGCACACTGGATGGTGCCTTACGGACAGACCACCCGGCTGCAGGAACTTGCTGCAGTTCCTTTCCTGCATTTCCCAGCCACTAGCATTTCAATGCAATTTAGGGCCTGAAGTAATATGCTAAAACAACACATTGTGTTAAAACCAAAAGAAATGTATGTATCCACACACGAGTCTAGGAAATGGTGCTAAAAACACTACCATGAAATTCACGGATATCCCCGGAGCAGGACATCCTGGCGCTGGTGTGGCTAAGCGGCTGCAAGCCGGAGACAGGCCCTGAGGATGAAGTGTCCTCAGGCTGGAGCTGGGGCTGTTCTCAGCATGGAGACTGCTCCCAGGGCGGTTTTCCGGGCAGTGCAAATGCAGTCTCTGCAAACGCGGCCTGTCTGACTCTTTCTGTACGGGACATCTCATGGAATAGTGCAGGGAAAGGCAGCGGGGCCGTGGCCAGCGGAGCAGGGGCAGCGGGAGCCGCGTGCCCCACGGAACGAAGGCATCGCGATGAGCCGGCCGTGCGGAGCGCGGTGCTCTGCGGCTCTCCGTGCAGCCTGCACCTCCCGGCACCCACCCGTCTCGCCCGCGCTCTGGGATCGCTCCTCACCCCGATCGTAGCCCTTGTGCGAGCGAGCGCGAACCAGCTGGCTCCGACCTCAAACACGCGCTCGCCTTCGGTCAGGGCTCAGCTATGCGGGCCGGTCTGCGGAGCATTCAGAGCACAATAGGCAATTTCGCTGTAGCGCTCACCGAAAGCAAGCCAGAAATTCCTCACAAATGTATATGTAATTATTCCCATTTTCCCTGGCCTTGCTTGAACCTCCAAAGCGCTCCCAGAGGAGGGAGGCTGGACGCTGCGCAGATGCAGGGGCGCTCGCAGGTAGCGCAAAGCAACAGCCTGGGCGCCGCGCGGGGGAGGCAGCGAGGGCTCCTCGCTCCCCACAGCTAAAACAGAAATTTCTTCCCCTGATTATGGCCATCAGCAGGGCTGAGAAAACGCTCTGGGCTGGTTACATTTGCACGACAATGATCAAATTCGCATCGTGATAACGGTCTGTCACCCTTTCTGTGGCTGCACCCTTCAGTCCTCCGTTCGCAGACTTGAAGAATATTAATTACTGCTTTGATGCAGATAAGATCACTGCTTATCTCACCTTGTTTTGTCTTGCAGCTGCTAAGAACAGTCATGCAGATTGTCAGGTAAGATTTTGTTCCTTTAAAAAATAAATTAGAAAAGCCATCTGGACAGTTTTTTAAACCCGGCTCAAGCTCCTCCAGCTGTTGTGTGACCTCATCCTTTATTAATTTCTGTAGTCTCTCACCTACCATTGAGATCAACCCTACAAGTGTATAATTTCCTGATTTCTTTCCAGCTCCTTTATTAAAGATTGGCGTTAGATATTTGCTCCCCTTGACTCCCTCGATAATCCTCCTTCTCTCCAAGGAGTTGTTAAGGAGCAGATGATATATCACACATTCCTTTATAGCAACAATAATTGTTCTGCTTCGGGAACAACTGTGGCTTATATACTGGAGCTTGTCTGAAATTGTTTTTCTTCTTTCTCTTATTGCTAGGGAAGATATTGGCACCAAAATATGATTTGAGAGCTCATGTTCTCCTATTTTTTCCCCTTACCTGAAGTCAACGTCGATCCTGCGCTGGTGATGCCACCATTGACATCAGTATAAATGAATCAACGTTATAAACAGGAAGCAGCAGTGACAGTGGCAATTTGAGGGGGTGCTTTCCTTTGTCTTCTGTTACTGCAGGCAGGGCTCACAAATCACACGGCGTCTGGAGCTCCCAGCTCTCGGCCCGCGCTCATCGCCGGCTCCGCAGAGACGCCCCAGCCTCTGCCTCAGGAGCCGCCGCTCTCGTGGGGACACGTTTGGGCCATCGATCTCTGTTCTGGGGACAGAGAGGAGTGAAAACAGGCGCTGTTAAAGACCAGGGCACAATATTAATGTCTTCCAGCTCGAGGCTTTTGCTGCCGCAGAAGCAGCCCATTTGTCAAGCGCTGAGCGTGGATGTGGCCCAGGAGCCGCATGCCCGGTCCGGCGCCCAGGCGGGCTGGTCCTCTGCTGCTCCCTTCGTTTGAACTCGCGGCTCAGAGTTCAGCTCCACATCTCAGCGCTCAGGACCCAAAAGCCCCGGGCAAACCCGGTGCTTCCACTCGCTTCACGACTGTGCCGTGTCGTCCCTCTGAACAAAGCTAAACTCTCCGTTCCCGCTCATCGCCTCCGTGTTGCTTTGCTGACGTGTCCCCACCAGCCCGGGCGACCCTTAGCAGCACGAGGGCTGCAGGACACGCAGCGGCCTGGACCAGCACCTCCTCCCAGTGGGAAACGGAGCCAAGAAACGCAGGAACGACGGGAGCAAAGGAAAACCCTGCGTGAAATACATACCATCAAATCAGGGCGAAACATCTTAATGTTCACAATATTTAAGATTTGCAAGCCATTTATGATCAAGTGTCTTATCTCTGTTTATAATTTCTCTCCTTTCCTGGCCCGGCGGCACTTTGGCAGTGCATCACTCACCAGCCCAAGGCAGCTCTTCAAATCGCAGAATAGCTGCGACCCGCGCTAGCTGCGCATTCCCATTTATTAACTCCTATTTATGTAAACACGATTTACAGCCGCCCAGTCCTCAGATCAGCGCAGGCGGCCGTGCCAGCCAGGTGAGCGTTCCACCCGGCCTGGCTCGGGGAGGCTGTGCCGGGCACTCGGAAGCCGCCGGAGGAAGGGCTGGGATAGGGGATTCCTTGGGGAGAGGGAAGCGGGAGGGCAGAGGAATGGGATCCGTGAGCCTGGATAGCGGTGAACAAGTCTGCTTTCATGGCAGCTCAACACCCGAAACCCGCGCAGGGATTCTGACGGTTCCAATATCCCATGGGATCAGCGGAGCTACTGCGGAGCAGCCCAGTGGAGTGCGGGATCACGCGGGAGGCAGCGCTCCTGCCGCCGCGGAGGCGGGAAGGAGGCACCAGACCTCGGCCCGACCCTCCATCCCAGCCCTCCATCCCAACCCTCCATCCCGACCCTCCATCCCGACCCTCCATCCCGAACCCTCCATCCCAACCCTCCATCCCGAACTCTCCATCCCAACCCTCCATCCCGACCCTCCATCCCAACCC